>JAURVB010012560.1:0-233635 GCA_033002965.1 Piper betle | reverse complement strand
CTTGCCAACCAAACTTGCCTTGGGGCTGCTTGAGAAAATAGTGAGACCATCACAAGGATATGACACTCAATTAAGTGATGCAGGTGGAAAATAGTGACTCACAAATGAAATTGACTTGGCTGCCGTTCATTCTCTTTCAATCTATAGCATACAATCAGTGATGGCCTAAACCAAAAAACACCATATTAATTAATCCCTTAAAAGGTGTCTGGAAGTTACAAATTATACTGAAGCTTAGGCTTCGTCCTGTTTAACTTTAACACACAAATACAAAATATAAAACCCGTTACTCGAGTTGGAGTTTTACATTACCAAACTAGTTCGCTCAACTGTCTGTTTAAGTCAAGTCGGTTTTATGAACCGCGTGTTAAGTCGAGGCTAGCTGTGAGTTATGAGTGATGAAGGTTAAGTGTACTTGAATATATGATGATAACATCAGAAAGATAATGAGAAATGAATTATTAGAATATATGAAAGTATGCAGTATATTTTTTTAATGTATTTGATCGTAGAATTATTTTTAGACCAAAGATGTATTAGGACGCATTATAAAACAATGTGGATGGGCTATTAGTTATAGAACATGTCATTGTGGTGTTATAGTGTGTAATATATTTTATGAGATTTCACCCTATTTTTTGTATTTTTATTGGATTATTACGAGCTAGTTATTATTTTTTATACAAGTTAGAACGAATCAATAATTATTTACGATACTACCACCGAACTATTTCTTCTTCCCCCGACACCTTTCCCCTCCAAACCCTCACCACCACCTATGTTCATCGTCGTTGTTGCCGATCAACACCGCCGAGCTCCGCTATGCCATCACCGTGCCGCCCCTAGCACCCCTGGCCATCGCTTGGCCTCCTCGATGCGACGAAGCCGTCGCTACTGCACCGCGTTCCCATGGCCGATCCCGCAGCCGGCGACCTTCGCTGCCACCTCGACGTCTCCGAGCCTCCTACGACCTTCCCCGACCGAAGTGGAGCTCAGCGCTGCCCACATCGGCTGGATCTCCACACCCCATAGGTCGCCCCCTTGTTTTTGCCATTTTTTGGCAAGCTGCCACCTCCGCCAACCACATCGATGTTGTAGATACGTCGAACTCACCGAGCCGGTACCAACGATACCCCATACCACCACTATCCCGCCAATAGCCGCCGCCGGCAACTGTCGCCAGAAAACCATCAAAACCTGCTAGAAAATCGTCGGGAAACCGGATTCGCTGGAATTCACCGAATCTTCTGCTGAACTCATTTAGTTAAACCTGGTTGAACTTCAGATGCTGCCAATCACCGAATTTGAGCTTTGAGATGTGCGACAAAACCTTAATCGTCGTCAATTGCTGACGACAAATGAGGTATAATTTATTTTAATTTAATTATTTAAAAATAATGATTGTTAGCACACATGCTATGATGCTAGGATTGAGTGATTGATGTCTTAGATATTTTTATGTTAATAAAAATGTGAAGATGTGTGACTGTGTGATATTAAAATGAATGCTAAGGAATTAATTAGGTAGAGTAAGTACTGTAATCTAATACAACGTAAAGTAGGAAAACTTATACTGATTATTATTGATGTGTGTTGATTGATGCATGGTTGATGTGAGTATGCTATAGAATGTGTGAATACATTATGAGTGGGTGTTAATATTTAGTTTTGATGTGTAGGTACAAAGTAGGAGCTTGCCGTGTAGGCGAGTCGACAAGCTTAAAGCTTCTACTAGGTCTGTTAGGACTCGCTTTTGGTTTTATTTCTATACTCCAACGTGTTTTATTTTTTAAGGTAAACGGATGTGTCGAGTGGTGGATTTATTGTATCCCACTCTACGCGGGCCATTTAGTCGCACATTATTTACAGAAGGATAAGATCCATCGAGTTTGTTTTTGAAACTCAGATCTAGCTCACGATGCCTTCGAGCCTATTATATAAATCCTTACCTAAGCCTATATACATGTAGTTTTCGCGTTTTCAGTGAGAGATTGAATCAGGGAAATTCAACAACTATGCTAGGCGAGCGGGACGTGCTAGTTGAAGTCGAAAATACCAACAACTGTGCTACACGAGCGGCCATGTAACACCCTGTTTCGGCTCACCCGTGAACCGACCCGGAAATGTCACCGGCGACCGAACCGTTCGCTAATCTACTAGATTCGGTTAAGCCGACTAGGATCTACTCTCGGCGTCTCAAGATGGAGATGCAAATATGAAATGCATGAATGAGAACGATTGGGTTCTAACGGAGTCCTACATGCATGCTATGATGTACAAGCAAAATAAGACAAAACAACAAATGAGAACCAAAAGAATATATATATATATATATATATACTATTTTATGAAAATACGATAACACATGACATTAAATCATTATCTCACTCGTTTTTACCCGAGCCGAGTCTGAACTCAAGGCTCCCTACTCATTCATATTTATCAGTTCGTTTCATAACAAGTAATTCATTCAAGCAAACACATCAAAATTATCATTTACATAACAATAACACACCATCATTATACATACGTTACACACGGCAGGTACATGTGTGCGCGATTCCGTGCTGCTCCTCCGCAGTCCCGACAGCTTTCATTGCTCGCGTTCCTCACCTACATATATATAGAAAAACCGTCAGTAACGAGTGTTACCGGCCCGGAAAATAACTAATATCAATCTGGCACAGGAGAGCAAACTCTCCTGTTGAATCAAAACCGTATACTTCCTCAAGAACTCTCATCAGGGCACATACGGGAGCCGTCGCCGTCGGGCTGTCGCCCTCGGGTCGACAGCGTCCCCCTATCTTTCTCATTCTCATACCTTGGCCATTTCTCTATCGCTTCTCGCATCAAATTTCATCCCTTACCGCCCTCTGCACCTTCCATATTACTCCTGGCCTTGAGCACAAAGGCCGAGCACTCTCAGGTAGTCGCCTTCAGTACCCTTAGAACCACAAGTCTAGACATGCGCTGCATTGCAGTACCCGTAAACCTCCACACTTCTCCGGGTTTGAGGAACTCAAAGGTGGAGTTGTTCGGATCCTTCGGGAATGAAGTGGGTTCTCCCCAGCTCCAGAGCCCGCTCTTCCGAGCACACGCCCTATATGAAGACGTGGCCGCAAGTAACCCTCATCCCATCTCTCACCGAAAATGCGAAAACTATATATATATAGGCCTGGGTTGGGATTTATACAATAGGCCCGAAGGCATCGTGAGCTGGATCTGAAGTTCGAAAACAAACTCGAGGGATCTCATCCTCGAGGGTTATTAATTCGAAATAAAACTATTGGCTAAATGGCCCGAGTTAAGTGGGATCCGATAAAACGCCACTTAACTCGTCCTGCACATGATAAATCAAATATACAATAGAGTAGCGTAAAACAGAGAACGAGTCCTAAACGGACCTGGTAGAAGCTCTAAACGGGTCCACGCGCCTAGGCGGCGAGCTCCTACACCGTACCTACACAATCAAGCTAAAAACTAACGCCCGCATGATGAATCACACATCCTATAGCATGCACACACAATCAACACAATCACACGTCAATCAACACACATCAACTTATATCAATTCTAGCAAGTCTACTTAAGCTAGTTTGATTAGATCATGATTATTACTTAATAACCCTAATTAGTTTCATAACTTCTATTTTTAACACCACACAATTCCACAAATTTTATATTTTATTCTAAATCAAATCCACATTTATATAAGTAATTACAATGCACAATTCATCAATCATAGCATGCAAATTCTAATAATCCATACGTTCAAATAATTAAGTTAAAATAAATTATACCTCGCGTCGTCGAAAATCGGCGACGGCTAGGGTTTCCGTTTCGCGGCTCGAAACTCGAATTCGGCACCTAGCGGCGTCCGAAGTTCGATTAGATTGGACCGGGTGTGTTCGGCGGATGATCCGGCGAATTTCCCACGAATCCAATTTTCCGGCGGTTCCGACGGTTTTCCGGCGACTGTCGGCAATTTTCCGGCGGATTCCGGCGGTTTTCCGGTGATGATTCGGGACGGAGCAATCAGGGGGTCTATCGGCACCAGCTCGACGAGCTTGGTCCGATGGTGGTGTCAAACAAGGTAGCCGAGGCGGCGATGGCCGTCGACGGCGGCGTCGAAAATGGGCGGCGGTGGCGGCGTGCTCCGATCGAGGCTGCGGCCGGCCTCGACGGCGGTCGGGATGGTGGGGGAAACGTTGGCGACGGCGAGGGGGTGGTCGTCGGGGTCACAGCGGCGGCGGCGCGGCCCGAACGGCGGCGGAATCGCGCTCGAAGTGGCGACGGTCGAGGCGGTTTCGTGGGGCGATTCCTGCGTCGTGGCGGCGAGACGGTGGCCGGGGTTGGTCGGGGCGGCACGGCGACGACACGGCGGGGCGGGGCGGCGTTGCTCGGCGGCAGTGCGACCTCGGCGGCGGCGGCGACAGCACACGGCAGTGACGGCGGCAAGGGTTTGGGGTGAGGAAGGGTCGGGAGGGAGAAGAAGTGTTCTTAATGGCAAACTCGTAATTTAGTATTGACTCGATTCCGACTCGAGTCAAAATAATAACTAGTTCGCAATAAATTCTAAAAAATTCTAGAAAAATATGAAAAAATCACATAAAATAAAACAAACACAACAACATCCAAATGACATGCTCTATAACTAATAACCCACCCAAACTCACCTATATCACGTCCTAATTCGTCATTCGGCCCTAAAATTATTCTACGATCAAATAAAAATAACAATCAATACTGCATACCTCCATATACTTGATAACCCATTTTTCATCATCTTTTAGGCGTTATCATCGTACATTTGAGCATACATGACTCTCATCGCTCATAACTCACAGCTGGCCTCAACTCAGCTCGCGGTCCATGAAGCTGACTCGACTCGAACTGATAGTTGAACCGACTGGTTCACTCCCGTAAAACTCTGACTCGAGTCACGGGTTTTACAGGCCATGTGCTAGTCGAAGCCAGAAATACCGATAATCATGCTACGCGAACGGGTATGTGCCAGTTGATACCAGGCTCTGGATTGGTGTGTGTGCTGTTCCATTCCTAAGGGATCCTAATAACTCTACCTTTGAGTTCCTTAAACTTGGGGGTTTACGGGTACCGCTATGTAGCGTATGTCTAGATTTGTGATTTCAAAGGGTACTGAAGGCGCATGATTGAGATTACTCGGCCTCTGTACTCAGGGCCAGGAGTAATATGAATGATGTAGAGGGCAGAAGAGAAAAAATGAATTCTCCGTGCAAGGGATAGATGAAAATGCCAAGTCATGAGAATGAGATAGAAAGGGGATGTTGTTGAGCCAAGACTGACAGCTCCTAATTAGGCCCTTATGAGAGTTCTAGTGGAAGTTATGAATGTTTTACTTTAACAGAATGGTCAGCTCTCATATGTTAGTTTGTTATTAGTTATTTTTGGACCAATAATACTCGTTATTAATGGTTTTCTATTATTTATGTAGGTGAAAATCTCAAGGACTGAATGTTGTCGGGACCGCAGAGGAGTAACAACACGGTTGCACACATGTACCTATCGAACGTAATGGATGGTAATGGTGATTTCTAAGCTGTGTGAGTGATGAGTTTGTTTAAGATTATTCTGTGAAATGCAATGAACATTTTGCGTGTGAAACGAAACTAGAATGAAAGTGAACAAAGAGATTTGGAGTTTAAACTCGGCTCGAATGTGGTAGAAAATGAAAAAGAGTAGAATGGAAATGATAATGTCATGTTTTAGAATTATATCGATATAAATATTTATTGTTGTTGTGGACAGATTAGCCCCCTATTGTATTTTTAGGGAAGACTTTGTCCGTTTTGTTTTAAAAATATTATTTATTTTCAAACTTATTTTCACGATTGTTCTGTTTGTGCATGATAGCATATTATGGTATGTATGTAGGCTCATGTTAGAACTCAAACATCTCATCTATGCATTGCATACTTGCACTACCATTTTAAGACGATGATAGTAAATCCTGGTCGGCTTAACCAAATCTAATAGATTAGCAAACGGTTCGCTTGTCAGTGACATTTCCGGGTCAATTCACGGGTGAACCGAAACGGAGTATTACATAAAATAATACAATTTAATTTGAACATTGCAAATAGAATATCAATACTAATCATTTTGTCTCAGCTGGCAGATATTGGTGAATCTTTTAATCATGTCAACATGTCAAGCGAAAAGCTTTCGGTATTTACCAATCGGTTTATCAACAGCTTTAAATAGACCATGATGCTGATAAGCCCCTATTTGTCCTCATTTATGTAGACGAGATATCCATGTTAAACTTCTCCGGTGGCATTGCGATGGACGTGTCCAGTAACTTCTCATTTGGAATCCGAAAATCTTCTACAACCTGCCGATGAAATCTGATTGAGTTTTGAAGAAAAAGAAATGACGACCCACTTCACGAAATCACAGATTGATCCGTCGTGGCGCCGTTGCATCCCAGATAGAGTGCAGGTCGGATATTGTGCATGACCATTATTCACGTCTCTCCAATTAATTTTGGATAAAAATTTGGTTATACACCTGGGAAATTCTTCGGTCAAAGTCAAACATAATTAAAATTTGGTCAAAATAAAAATTTATTTTCATCACACATTTCTTATATTTTCTAATAATGTATCTGATTATAAAATATTGATTTTTCTCACAAAGGATTAATACTCCATTTATAAAATAATTATCTCTTAGATTTTTTAAGTTCTTCCTTGTGTCAATTAGTATAAAAATTAAAATTATTTTTCTAAAAAATATTTAAATAAATAAATATTATCATGAAAAGTTGAAAACCTCAGGTTAATTTGCATTAAGTTAAATAATTTTCAATAATAAGAACATACTGAACTTTAAAAATATCATTAATGTCATTAATTTATGATTTTTTGTCTGCCAGCATCTATGTAGGATGAAGATATGTCTATATTTAATTTATTTTTATTCGATCAGGTAAGGCACAACCATTAAGTCATCCTCACCCACCCTTGGGTAGACTTATATTCTTTATTAATTGTTATCAATAGACAGTGAGAGATAAGACATACTAATTCCATTACCGTGTCCTATTATCATGTGCCATTAAGTCATCCACACCCATCCCTACGTAAACTTATCTTCTTTATTAATTGTTAACGGTGATAGACAATGACAGATACGACATACTAATGTCCATTACCGTGCCCTATTATCATTTGGATAAAAAAAGTTCATAACCATATCCATGTTTAAAAATGTGTATTAGCGTAAATGATGTTTGTTACCACCGGCCTACAATCTTACATAGAAGTTTTCATTCGCCAACCTTATTTGATATGGTTGTCTGCGTAGTAAAAACCTGGGCAAAAAATAGGGTTCTTTGCAATGGGATTGTCCATAACAAATAAATAACCAAGTAAGTGTTTATTTATATTTTTACTATCGACCAATTAAAAGTAAAAATAAGCTATAATATCACATTACATGTGCATTTTCTTATTTATACATTCACACTACTTTATTTTTAGAAGTTGTATTGTCATTAAAAGAATGAATCAAGCTATACATACAAATGTCATCCACATTATGAAGAGTTAGGTTGATTCTGAAAATCTAACTTAGGCAGTTATATAAAGATAGGTGGTGAATGGGAGTGTTGAAAGTATTCAAAGCATTTTTTATAAAGACGGGATCATGATCCCTAAATTAGAAGTAATTTGGTTTTCTTTCTTGACATCTCATAAGAAGAAATAAAGTATAAGCATCTATTTAGAAGATATGTATTCTCAAGATTAGAGTGATAAGTTTGTTCATAAGGATTCAAGCTATGTCTTTTGCACGTAGATAACTTTTTGAGCTAATAATACACTCAAAGACGACTTTAATTTTTTAAGGTCGATGTTTTTTTAAAATTTCTTTTGGAGTGCATCCAATTGAATTTCAGTTAGTAAGTTTGATTACATTAAGACAATCTGACGATGGCAAAAAGTGGTAGAAGTAGCGTCGAGAGATTGCAAACCTGGTGTGTGAACGGGGAGAATTGTCGGGTTTATCCCACATCATATTTAGAAGTGACCGGCGATTTACATATAGGCAAACGAAAAAATCTTATTCTTTAAGTGAATTTTTAAATTAAGATAAACCTATAAAACATATTTCATAATTCTTTTTTGAACAGGCGAGGAGAAAATTTGTTAAGTTAATCTAAAAAATGTTCGTGGCTTATATATAGGCTAACGAGAGTTTTGAAATTAAGAATATGTAGGCTGAGGAGAAAATTTGTTAAGTTAATCTAAAAAATATTCGTGGCTTATATATAGGCTAACGAGAGTTTTGAAATTAAGAATATATAGGCTGAGGAGAGTTTTTAAATTAAGAAAGGTCTAACAAACTTATTTCAAGTCCTTTTTGGAGGCCAATAGGTACCTCAATTACTCTCTTTGTTACAAGTTCTTTGACATTCATTCGTATCCATCTCTTCCTCCCCACCCCATTAAATATATTGATTCCTTCCCATTATTCTTCATCACTGGTTGGTTACAACCCTGTGAATTCCCTTATAGCTAGCGTTTCCTTCCTCTTTTGTCATACCTCTGATTTCTAATTGTTCATTTACCATTCGTTTATTTGGAGGGTTGGTTGGAGCATTCAATTGCCAGGGAGCTGGATGGGATCCGAAGGAGCAGAGAATAAAAGGATACCCCTAATGTTACAAGCCCATGAATGGATGGGTTCACATCGTGGAAGTGGAATGGGACCTAAAAAAGAAACAGCAGAAATGGGGAAAGCTGATGAATACGCGGTCTATCTAACCGAAGCCGGGAAACTGTTCCTGACAACACCAAGTCCAGATCCAATCCCCATAACCGTACAACCGTCTACTTTCGAGCTATTCAGCTTTGTACCCATTAAGAAGCTCAGACCGCAAGGTGTCAAGTTTGCACCCATTGGGCTTGTGAACATGTTCAACAGCGTCGGGATTCTCCGAGAGGTGGTGTACAGCGAGGATGGTGTGAAAATGAAGGTGAAGGGCGGTGGGAAGTTGTTGTCGTTCCCGGGCGTAGATGAACGATTTGTTATTTGCTCATCTAACCGAGTTTTATTATACCCACTGCTTATCATAATAATAATGCTAAGTGCATCTTGATCATCGTATGATGACGCCTATTTTACGTGTAACAGATATTTATATGTATTGGTTAATTTGTCGGCTATGGATGTTACAATTCAAAGGAAAGATCATCAACACCTTTGACCTTTCTTGCAACAAACTAATAAAAACAAAGAAGGATTTTCGTTAAACACGCAGTTAATCTAATATTCTAGACAGATTGCTTCGCTGGGAACGTGTTTGCATAACAGGTGCTAGCAGAGGTCTAAATATAACAAAACGTAAGTGTAGCTTCATTTTCTTTTAATTTTATCCACAGATTTTTCAATTTTGAAATCTTTTGCAAGTGGGAATCTTGGAACAAACATATTGCAGACAACATCTCATCTATCGAGTTCTTTTCCACCTCCCTTCGATTGGGAAGTTCTTTTTTCTACCTCATGCAAGGATCCCTTTCCACTATAATCTGGAGGTCGTCTCTAATTTTTGATGGCCTTGTTCTCTAAGGTTTTAGTAGGCGTTCTTTAACAAGTGTTTATGTTGAAAGTTGTCTTTAAATAATAAATCCTTCTATTTCCTCCTATCAGGAAGTTTTCTCATAATGTTTGTGTTAAATATTCATACATTAACTTGATGTTTTTTAGGGATAATTTGACAAAAATATTTTGTGTCAACCTGCGCGATTTTCTTGCAAGTTATGTGTAAGTGTCGTTATAGCTTAGTTGGTGAATAAAAAGAAATAGGTGCGACAGAAATATTAGATTGCTTTGACAAAAAAGGTGAAGTCATATTCAATTGTGAGACACGTTGACAATAATATTCGCCTGTATGGGCTCTGATTGATTTATTTACACATGGAAAACTCTTGTCTTCCTCGACATTCTTGTTTATGTTGCAGTGAAAATGTCGAAAATTTTGTTGTACGTGCATCCAATTCATTCCATCTGACCTGGCAGACTCTCAGTTGCTTGATTATCCAATCCAACCCAACCCAACCCAACCAATTGGCGAGCTTCTTCGCTCATAAACGACTACTAGGACGTCATTTGAGGCGTATTTTAATAGATAAAAGATAACAGATAAGAGTGGATGACGATTTAAGCCGGAAGGCCGAATTATGATAAGAAAGAGATCTGAAGATAACAAAGCCACAAATGTCTATCAATAAATATATGTATTTACCCCTTTATGATCATGAACTTCATGTTTTGTGCGAGATGCGGTCCTATTCTGAATGTATCTATCAGGTGCATAACATATGTGTATATATATATATATATTCATGGTCCATGCAAGTAGGAAAGTGAGGTGCTCCATAACCCTATTCACATAATTTGCAATAGGTCGTTTGGCACATATATTTGCACATTCATTTACGCAGAAACGACGCTATTTTTCATATATATATATATATATACACACACATTTTGATCAGATCACAACCGCAACTGACTGATTGTGCATGGCTTTATTCCGTTAAGCACTCATCACCTGATCAGAAGAGCCTTAAACGCGGTTCAAGATCACAAGAGTGAATGGTTAAAACTCGCATTTTCTTTTTTTGCCTTAAAAGGTTGAGCTGATTGATCGAAACTGTATCAATGAAAGCAATTTATAAAGCCGAGATTACTTAAAAAACTATCTGTTTGTTAGTTCAATATTCAAGACTTATCTGGAAGTTGACCCTCCTAATTAATAACATCAAAATGTCACATCATTTAGTCGCTAGATTGAGCTAAATTAGGGGGATCAATTAATCACAAAATGATTTTATCGACCTAGATTGAACATCAGAATTTAATTTCAGTGACGATCGACGAATAATTCCATATAACATGAATAACATTGAATTTTATGAGAGCCAGCAAGAAAGTGGTGTGGTGTTCCATGGGTCGAAGAAGCATCCGGAGTGAGTGGTGTGGGTTTCTCCTTCTAATAGTTTGGATGATTAGTTTGGTCGGCTTGATAAGGTGACTGTTCCATTTGGTTAACCATATGCAAGTTGCGAGTAATATACGTTTGTATTGTATCAATTATCATATTGCAGCAAGTGTTATCATATATTAATATTATCTTTGTTGTCCCATTTTCTCGTACGGTTGTAATACTGATGTGCATGTTTGGAAGGAACTTATTATCTTTCATGTTTTTTTGTTATTTGTACCGGACGTAGATGAGCGATTTTTTATTTGTTCATGCAACTAAGAAAGAGAACGGGAGATAACAAAGCATTAATGGAAGCAAATTATAAAGCCGAGATTACTTAAAAAATATCTGTTTGTTAGTTCAAGATTCAAGACTTATCTGGAAAGCCGACCTTCCTAATTAATAAATCAAATGTCGCATCATTTAATCGCTAGATTGAGCTAAATTAGAGGGGGGGCAATTAATCACAATATGATTTTATTGAGCTAGATTGAACATCAGAATTTAATTTCAGAACAATCTGACGATCGACGATTGTGATAATTCCATATAACATGAATAACATAGAATTTTTATGACAGCGAGCAAGTAAGAATCACATCAAACGTTGCTAATTAATAAAATATTTAAAGAAGCTCGCTCAGCATGGGGCCAAAACAAGATAAATGCACTAATTAATTCCACTCCAACCATCCGCCATCTTCCACGTATCACGCTAGGCTTCACCAAGCTAGTCAAACATTGCAGGAACTAACACGAAGCAGTTGAACATTCATATAATATAATCAAATACATTATCCATTACCGACATTTCATCCATTGCATGTTGTTGCATTGCACCCTGAGTACCCCGCACCTTCAACAACCTACATAATCAGAAATTTAGATCATCACAAGTAGTAAACACTTGTATACGGAAGAAGCCAGCGCTTTGCTTGTGAGACACTTCTTTCTTCTAGAGTCATGATATATACCCAGGGAGAGATATATTAAACGCATGAGTGATCACGAGGCGATGCATTGCCCATCATGGCCATTTCTCGTTCTCTCTTTATATATATATGAAAGATGGAAGTGTGCCGCAGATTATCACCGAGGTCTCAGTCCAAGCAGCAAGTGGTTTCTTGTCTTGATTTCACAAGATTCTCTGAGCACTAATTTGAGAGGCATCAAAGTTCTCACCGTTGGTTCCCGCTCAAATTTTCGCCACCACCTTATCTTCTACCCAATTGTTCTGTGTGTTACAAGTTCTTCGGCATTCATTCATATCCATCCTCTTCCTCCCCGCTCCTATAAATATATTGATTCCTTCCCATTATTCTTCATCACCGGTTGGTTAAAACCTTGTGAATTCCCTTCTAACCAGCTTTTCCTTCCTCTTTTGTCATACCACTGATTTCTAATTGTTCATTTACCTTTCATTCAAAATGGCCCCTCCTAATGACACACTTGAAAGAGTGAACGTTTTTAGCAATAAAAGTGTTGATTATGCTAAGAAATCCTTCGAGCTGATCGAAGGGAAACTAAGCGTCAATGGGATCACATTGCTCTCTGATGTTCCTGAAAATGTTAGCTTCACCCCCTTCTCTTCAATCTGTGCCAGCTCCATTGCCCCCCATCTCTGTTCCAACGTGCACTCTCTAGCTCCCACAGGGCTGGTTTCCTGGGCTTCCACAAGGACACCCCGTCCGATAGGATGTTCAATTCCTTGGGCAAGTTCACTGATAGAAAATTTGTTAGCATCTTTAGGTTCAAAACATGGTGGTCTACCATGTGGGTCGGTAATAGCGGGTCTCATCTCCAAATGGAGTCCCAATGGGCACTCTTGGAGGTCCCCGAGATAGGCAGCTATGTCCTCATACTACCCGTTGTCGAGGGCAGTTTCAGGTCTGCTCTCCACCCGGGCTCCGATGGCCATGTCATGATATGTGCCGAGAGCGGCTCTACCAAAGTGGTCACCTCCTCATTCACCTCCATCGCTTATGTACATGTCTGTGACAACCCCTACAACTTAATGAAAGAGGCTTATACTGCTGTTAGGGTCCATCTCGACACATTCAGGCTCGTCGAAGAGAAGTCCCCTCCTCTTGTTGACAAGTTCGGTTGGTGCACTTGGGACGCTTTCTATCTCACCGTAGATCCGGTTGGTGTCTGGCATGGAATCAAGGAGTTCGTCGACGGCGGTGTGGCTCCTAGATTCCTCATAATCGACGATGGCTGGCAGAGCATTAGCATAGATGGCGAGAATCCAATGGAAGATGCCAAGAATCTCGTCTTGTGTGGTACCCAGATGACTGCTAGACTCTACAGATTCGAGGAATGCGACAAGTTCAAGAACTACAAACAAGGCACCATGTTGGCCACCGACGCGCCCGGCTTCGACCCCAAGAGGCCCAAGATGCTCATAGCCAAGGCCAGTGAAGTGGGACATGCAGAAAAGGCTCGGGACAAGGCAGCTACTGCCGGTGTCACCGATCTATCCCGTTATGAGTCGGCTCTTACCGTGTTGAAACAGGAATTGGAAGACATGATCAATAGTGGGAAGGGAAATGATGCGCCTAGTGTCGAAAGCCAGAAACCTGGGTGCTCAAATTGCAACTGTTCGAAATCTGGATTGAGTGGGATGAAGGCTTTTACAAAGGATTTGAGAATGAGATTCAAAGGGTTGGACGATGTGTACGTTTGGCACGCTCTAGCCGGGGCATGGGGCGGGGTTAGGCCGGGTGCCACCCATCTCGATGCAAAGGTGACACCGGTGATCACGTCACCGGGTCTGGATGGAACCATGACTGACCTCGCCGTGGTGAAGATCGTCGAAGGTGGTATCGGTCTTGTCCATCCAGCCCAAGCCGACGATCTCTATGATTCCATGCATTCGTGTCTGGCAGAGTCTGGAATCACGGGTGTCAAAGTGGACGTCATACAAGTAACTTTGTGATTTACTGTTATCTCGATATCAAATATAAATGTTTTTGTGTGCATATAATTTTTATGTGTCTTGTGTTTTGGTCAGACGCTAGAATACTTGGGTGAAGAGCATGGAGGACGAGTGGAGCTTGCCAAGGCCTACTACGATGGGATCAGCAGGTCTTTGGTAAAGAACTTCAATGGAACTGGGCTAATTTCCAGCATGGAACAATGTAACGACTTCGTCTTTCTTGGCACCAAGCAGATATCAATGGGCCGCGTTGGTAAGCAGACTAGTTTTCATCCAATTATCATGTATTCATATTAGCACGAACATGGATTGATAGTTGATATATTATGTATATATACTGATTGTTTTTATATATCCCAGGGGATGATTTCTGGCTTCAAGATCCAAACGGAGATCCAATGGGCATGTACTGGTTGCAAGGGGTGCATATGATCCACTGTGCTTTTAACAGCATGTGGTTGGGGCAGATCATGCAGCCCGATTGGGACATGTTCCAGTCCGACCATTTATGTGCCAAGTTCCATGCTGGATCCCGTGCTATCTGTGGTGGCCCTGTCTATGTAAGTGATTTGGTTGGAGGCCATGACTTTGAGCTCATTAAGAAGCTAGTTTTTCCAGATGGAACCATTCCCAACTGCCAACACTTCGCCCTTCCCACCAGGGACTGCCTGTTCAAGAACCCTTCGTTTGATGGCCAGACCATACTCAAGATTTGGAACTTAAACAAGGTACTTCTAATTAACGAGCTCCTTTAATTAGTTATATAGCCAGTTTCAATCATCTTGCAACTCGTTGAGTTTACCAGTTAAGATTTTTTATAATTTGCTTTCTATCTTGTAGTTTGGAGGGGTGGTTGGAGCGTTCAATTGCCAAGGGGCTGGATGGGATCCTAAGGAGCAGAGAATAAAAGGATACCCCCAATGTTACAAGCCCATGAATGGATGGGTTCACGTCATGGACGTGGAATGGGATCAAGAAAAAGAAACAGCAGAAATGGGGAAAGCTGATGAATATGTGGTCTATCTAACGGAAGCCGGGAAACTGTACCTGACAACACCGAGTTCAGATCCAATTCCCATAACCGTGCAACCGTCTACTTTCGAGCTATTCAGCTTTGTACCCATCAAGAAGCTCAGTCCGCAAGGTGTCAAGTTTGCACCCATTGGGCTTGTGAACATGTTCAACAGCGTGGGGACTCTCCGAGAGGTGGAGTACCGCGAGGATGGTGTGAAAATGAAGGTGAAGGGCGGGGGAAGTTGTTGTCGTTCGCAAGTGCCAAACCCAAGTTGGCGGTTGTGGACGGGGTTGAGGTGGGGTTCGAGTGGGCAGCCGCAGATAGAAAGCTGACCATAGATGTTCCATGGGTCGAAGAAGCATCCGGAGTGAGTGGTGTGGGTTTCTCCTTCTAATAGTTTGGATGATTAGTGTGGTCGGCTTGATAAGGTGACTGTTCCATTTGGTTAACCATATGCAAGTTGCGAGTAATATACGTTTGTATTGTATCAATTATCGTATTGCAGCAAGTGTTATCATATATTAATATTATCTTTGTTGTCCCATTTTCTCATACGGTTGTAATACTGATGTGCATGTTTGGAAGGAACTTATTATCTTTCATGTTTTTTTGTTATTTGTACCGGACGTAGATGAGCGATTTTTTATTTGTTCATGCAACTAAGAAAGAGAACGGGAGATAACAAAGCATTAATGGAAGCAAATTATAAAGCCGAGATTACTTAAAAAATATCTGTTTGTTAGTTCAAGATTCAAGACTTATCTGGAAAGCCGACCTTCCTAATTAATAAATCAAATGTCGCATCATTTAATCGCTAGATTGAGATAAATTAGGGGGGGCAATTAATCACAATATGATTTTATTGAGCTAGATTAAACATCAGAATTTAATTTCAGAACAATCTGACGATCGACGATTGTGATAATTCCATATAACATGAATAACATAGAATTTTTATGACAGCCAGCAAGTAAGAATCACATCAAACGTTGCTAATTAATAAAATATTTAAAGAAACTCGCTCAGCATGGGGCCTGCCAATCCCACCGACCAATCCTTTTCTGTAGATCAACTTGCCAAAACAAGATAAATGCCCTACCTGAGTCCCCCGCACCTTCCATAACCGACATAATCAGAAATTTAGACCATCACAAGTCAGTAAACGCTTGTATACGGAATAAGCCAGCCAGCACTTTGCTTGTGAGACACTTTTTTCTTCTATACTCATGATATATACCCAGGGAGAGATATATTAAACGCACGAGTGATCACGAGGCGATGCATTGCCCATCATTGGATATTTCTAGGTCTATATAAATAAATAAATAAATTATATATATATATAAAGTTGAAGAGTGTGCCCCCGATAGCACCGTGGCCTCAGTCCAAGCAGCAAGTGGTTTCTTGTCTCAATTTCACAAAATTCTTTGAGCACTAATTTGAGAGGCATCAAAGTTCGCTTATATTTTCACCACTGCCTTATTGTTGGGCCCTATAGCTCCTAAAAGGGATTTACAATAAGCTTTATAGACCTCTCTTAATTTAAAAGTTAGTACAAGAAGTAAGACTTTTCTATTAGATTATATATAAGTCACTACTCACTTCTAAACATGATGTTGGATAAACCTATCAATTCTCCCTCTCACCACTGTTTAGGAAGGTGTGAGCTTATGACATAAAAAATAAAAATGATTTTTTTAACATTTTTAAGAACTTTCATGTATTGGTTGAAAGAGAAATCGGGAAACTCATAAAACGCCTTAGAAATGATAATGATTGTGAATATTGTTCCGTTTAGTTTGATGAATATTGGAATAAATATGAGATTAGATATGAAAAGATAATTCCTTATACTCCCCAACATAATAGAGTGGCTGAAAGAATGAAGAGGATCATCTCTGAGAGGATTAGATGTATGTTATTTTCCGCTAAGTTGCTGAAAACTTCTGGGGCCATGAACACTACTTGTTATTTGATCAACAGATTTCCTACACATGCTCTAGACAATGACATAGTAGAAAAGGTTTGGAGTGATAAAAAAGTAAGTTATTCTCATTTGAGTCTTTAGTTGTAAAGTCTTTGCACATGTTCCCAAGGAACAAAAGACTAAACTTGACTTTAAAGCTATGGAATGTATTTTTCTGAGATATAGTGATAATAAGTTTGGATACAAACTTTGGAATCATAAGAATAGAAAATTTATCCGAAGCAAAAATGTAGTTTTCAGGGATGATCAAATAGCTGAGAACTTTAGCAAAGAAGAAGTTCCTTAAACAAAATCTTAAAAAGCTTTGAAAAGATAAAAAAACTTTCAACTTCAACTAAAAATGAAGGGGAGGTTTAGGATCACAAAATTATTCCCTCACCTAGTAATGATGAAGGTGATGGTGAGGTGACAGATGATATTTCTAATGAGTTTGGTAATGATGTTAGACAGGAAGAGACAAATTGTGACTAAGAGAAGCCAACTAATATAGGCTTGTAAGCCAGTTTCATCAACAAAATATTCATCATCAGAATATATGAAAATCCCTGAATGCGGAGAACTAACAAATTTCGATGAGGTCAAAGCTCATGTAAAAAAGGAGAAGTGGTTGAAAGCTATGTAAGATGAGATAAAATCTTTATATGATAATCACACTTATGAATTGACGGATCTTCCTAAGGGGAATAGAGTATTAAAGAATAAATGAGTCTACAAGATCAAACATGAAGAAAACAACACACAACTAAGGAACAAGGCAAAGTTAGTGGTGAAGGGCTTCAGATAGATTAAAGGTCATAATTTTGACAAAATTTTCTCCTGTTGTTAAAATATCTTCTATTAGAATTGTTTTGGTTTTAGCTGCATGTTTAGATTTGGAAGCTGAATAGTTAGATGTGAAGACAACCTTTCTGTATAATGATCTTGAGGAGACTATATACATGGAGCAACTAGAGGGTTTTAAAGTCAGAGGAAAGAAATAGATGGCGTGCAGACGGAAAAAATGTTTGTATAATTTGAAGCAAGATCCTAAATAGTGGTACAAAAAGTTTAATTTTTTATATAAAGTAATGGGTAGAAGAAGTTTGTTTTTGATCATTGTGTGTTCATTAAGAGGTTTGATGATTATGACTTTATTATTTTGTTATTTTACATGGATAATATGTTGATTGTAGGAGCGAAGATTGCAAGTTTAAAAAAGTTATTAAACAAATCCTTTGTAATGAAGGATTTGGGATATACAAAGTAAATCTTGGGAATGTCCATTTGACGTGACAGAGAAACTAGAAAGTTTTAAGTGTCACAGGAAAAGAACATAGAAAAGGTATTTGAAAAATTCAATATGAAATATGCAAAACCGGTTGGAGTTCCATTTGTGGGTCATTTTAAGTTAAAGAAAAGTGACTTAAGTGAAACAAAGATGAAAGAAGTGACAAAGGTTTTTTATGCTTCTACTGGTAGTAGTTTGATGTATGCTATGATTTATACAAGGCCCGACATAGCATATGTAGTTAGAACGGTTAGCAAATATTTAATAAATCTAAGCGAAGAACATTGTCAAATAGTTAAATGGATAATGAAGTACTTGAGAGGTACATCCAAAATGTGTTTATATTTTAAAAATGATAAACCTTTATTAGTTGGCTATACAGATTCAAATAGGCAACTTAGAGATAAAAAGTTCAATATCTGGGTTTGTTGTTAATTTTACTAATAGGGCTGTTTCTTGACAGTCTGGGTTGTAAAAATGTTTTGTATTTCCACAACTGAAGCCAAATTTATTACTACTACAGAAACTTATAAGGAGATACTATGGACGAAAAGATGTTAAACAGGAGAGATACATTCTCCATTGTGATAGTCATAGTGCAATTTACCTCAGTAAGAATTCAAATTTTCATTCAAAGAATAAATACATTAATGTGAGATATCACTGGAGTAAAAGATGTGCTAGAAAATAAATCTCTTGAGCTAATAAAAATTCATATTAAAATAAATATTTCAGACATAATGATTAAAATTGTGTCAAAGGAGAAACATGTTTACTACATGAATGGAGCGGGTTAGAATTATTTTATAGAGTCGGGAAGGGGAGGTTTATTGGGCTGCCCCTTCCCCATAAATACGTGAAATGGCAACCTTGTTTTGGGTAAAAACCAAAATTTTTTTAAGAAAACGTGTTTATCGGTGTGTGTGGAGTGAATAGAAAAAAGATACATATCATTTCATCCGCGCCGGCAGATATTGGTGTACCTGTCTACATGTCAAGCGAACAGCTTGTGGTATTTGGTTTATCAACAGCTTTTGATAGACCATGATGTTTATAAACCCCTATTTCTCCTGATTTCTGTAGACGAGATATCCACGTTAAACTTTCCGGTGGTATTGAGATGAACTTGTCCTGTAACTCATTTGAATAAAAAAAGAAATAAAGACAATTCACAAAATACCTTGAAAATTCCATCAATTTTTCGACCACCAACAAGGAATAAGCAACCTGAGTTTTTGCAGCCAACCAATATTTCCAGCCTCTTTACAAAGTCTCCACCATAATATTTTGGGTGAGAAGTATTGAAACATCATTTGTTATTACACAAGCCAAATATTTCATCTTTCCCATTTATTATTAAAATTCATTAAAAAAATCTCCCGCTAGCATACAAGAATCAGTAATTCAAAAGCCATATAATGATATCAAACAATATCAGGTTTATTGCAATAGAATGGGGGGAAAAGTCAATCTTACATTGATGAGTCTTGCAGCAGTATCAGCACCAAAAACAAAGACACTTCCAGGAAACAGTTCTGCTTTCTTGAAAAAATATGGTTGATTTGAAAAAGTCATCGTTTTCCCTGAATTAAAGCAAATAAGAGACCAACATCCGAGAATGGGTCTATATCTTAAAAGGAAAACATCTTACCAGCTCTCTCAAATTGTTGGACTCTATCTTTAATCTCATCGATTTTCAAAGGTGGTTTGTCAGCATTTATAGCAGACATCTCAAAGCATAGATAGACATCATCAAACATACTGCACCAGAGAACAAATAACAAAAAGTCGGATGGTTGATTATATAATTGCAGTGGGGCACTTAAAGATATTTTTGCATAAATTATGAGCCATCAAAGCAGTTACCCAGCTACTAAGATTATATAATTGCATATTCACTGCAAAGATTTATCATTTACGCAAAGTTCAACACCATACATTTGGGAAGTCGCTAAATGAGTAAGGTAGTTAGCATTTCTATTATTTAAGTCATGCATGTAACCTGGGATTTAGAGAGATAAATTTTAGTGTAACGTTTTAACCTAAAACTTGGTACCTAGATGCAACTTCCATGAGCTTTAGATGGCCTTCATGTAAAGGGTTGAATGAACCAGATAATATAATTTTTCTTTCTGGAACAGAGGAAACTTCTCCTGCAAATGTAATTTCAACAGAGTGGCACCAAAAGAAAGCTTTATTTCTATAAGACAAACAAAAAGTTTTTAAATCATAATACCACTGAGGAACAGATAAATTTTTATGCAAACTTGTCCATCTATAACTTGCTGCAATTGCTCATCTTCGTCAAACAATTGTTCACATTCATCAGGAAATTCAGATTCTGAAAGCTCTGAGACAGGAGGGGCATGTATCTTGCAAGCATCAGCCATCGCCTTTACCAACATCAAGCAACTAACAAAACACAGAGAATCAGGAGCACTTAAAAAAATGCAAACTCCTTACTCATCTTGATCTCAGTCACAACTACTTTAAGCTGATTAGATGCAATTTAGTACCTTCTTTATCACCAAAACATTTTAGGCAGAAAAATCCAAGTAACAATTTCTTCAGAAGAAAAACTCGGCAAATGTTTAGGTTAAGTCTCCGTTCATTGAGTTAAGATCACCTTAGGATACGTTTTTTACTGTAAGCTACATTAACATTTATCTTCCTAAGCAAATAACCGTTTTATATCTCCAAATGAGGATGAGTTCTTCTTGCCTAATAATTATCTTCACCCTTTCCCTTAAGGCGTTTAGGAGATTTTCATACAAGATCTCGGAGAATCATGTAAACATCCTAAACAATTGTTACAATTCTTCACAAAGTTAAAAGCATACCTTGACTGGGAAGCGACTAGAAACATGATCTTCCTGTTCATGGTTTCGTAACCCCTAAAAAGTAACATACAATAAGGTTTTGATGAAAAGACATCAAACCACTAAATTAATAACAACCTTCACCAAAGTAACCATTGATGTCAAAAGGTGATTTGATGTCCTTGTTGACAAGTAAAACCTGATAAAGTAAAACAGAAATACTATCATCATCACCAACACTTCAACCACGAAATTCTTAACAAAATTAAGTATTATCTAGCAAAAAAGCAACTTCAAAAGTAAAGGCCTTAAATTAAAAGAAAGCTTTTCAAGTTAAAGCAATCAGTCTTACATATAGTTTAAGCTTGAATTTTTTGGAGCGTTTCATATCAACTTTACAATGGATGAAGACTATATTGATATGCTTATCCAATATTTTGTAAAGACAACGATGAAGCAGCAGACTTTATCTCAATATCCCCTTTTCCACGGGAAGAAGGTAGCAATAAGTGGTGCATTTAGCGTAAAATCTTTCCACTTCGTTTCATCATGGTTTTGTGCATTTGATTAAAACTAAACAGCCATCAGTAGATGATGCAAAATCCCATCTGATAACCCTCAGCTAATCACGATAAGGTGCACAAGATGACAATGATTTCATGGATGGGAACATCAACAAACCTATGTTCTCCAAGTTTTGGCTGATTTGATGCAAGTGACCCTGTAAATCCAATACCAACAACAGATATATCTGTACAGACTAAACACAAAAAGTAATCGTTTATTCCTAGATATTCTTCCTACACGTTGCTAGAATTAGAGTAGTAAAGAATATTGATTCAGCATAAAACAGATATTTAGAAATGACTGGCTTGCGCAGCTTGGCTATTAGGTAACGCAAACAATGGTCTAAGAGAACTTGGAAGAATTCCAATTCCAAAATAAAATCAATGAACCAAAAATTTGATTTCATAATAACGAAGGCCACAAAATTGAAATGAATGGCATATGATGCAACACATGAAAGGATTGCTCAAAGCCGAATGAATTATGCAGGAGTGCCCCAACAAATGAAATTAAAGTGAAAATCTTGACGCATCTAAATTCACAAAATGTAGACAGAAAATAATGAATCTAAAAAATTACATCACATTTACCATGCTCTCTTTTTTTTGGGCCCATAGATCGCTCAATCAGACACAACCAAACATAAATATATATCGACATAAATCAGATACCGAAAAACGAAACCTGGTCGAGATAACTTCAGAGCACGATTATAAGCCAACAAAGACAATTCTTCCACAGTCTGTCGACTAGTGTACTTCGTTGGAATCTGCAATAGTCAATAATGGAATCCATTATTAAGTTCATCCTACCATATAAACCCTCATCCATCTATTCAGTTCACAGTTCTGAAAATACTCATGCTTCTAGATTGAAAAAATTCACTACGTCAAAATTCATAAGCTAAAAGAAACATACCACACATTGATCCTAACACAAAACTCCACATATAATATTAGACGGTGAGATAAGTTTCGATCTCCTATTTCTTTGAATTTTCTTCCACTCAAAGAAAACCCAAACAACTTTGTTTTCTAAGTCAGTCGCTTTAGCTACTAGAAATTATACAACTCCCATGAAGTCAGGAAAAGTGTCAGTAGCGCAACCACCGGTATTACCCTAACATCTATTTACCTCATGTCAAAGCTAAATTCTTTAAGATGACGGAGTATGATGCTCTCAAGCTTGCATATACCTCCCCATATGATCAAAACTGAAATTGACTCCCCTATTCATATGAATCAAAGGGACATTGAGGAAGTATTGACAACTATCACTGAACCCTATTCATCTCTTTTTCTTGCTGGGTATGGTCAACCTATAAAAACACCACCATTATACGAAGAAGATCGATGTTTTTGTTGTGGTGACACTACTCACGGGTCTATGGATTGTCCCAATTCTCCACTTACACAATATTGTTACCGTGGAATTCCTGGACATATTACTTTGAGTTTCATATATATACACGCACAAAAGTGGTGGTCGAGTAGGAAGAGAAAAGCAATGCAATGCAAACCTTAGTAAGTACAGTCTCTGCCTGTATTATTTTACTCTATTTATTGTTAATAATATGATTTATTTGTAATCAATTCTATTCATCATGCCTTCATTCTTTTATTAGCATGCACCGTGAGCAACAATTTGTGGCACTTATTGGGATTCATGCATGTTGAAACCCAACAAAGACAAACCAGGGATATTCACATCGTTGGGGCAGGAGGCAAGAGAGAATGAATCATTACATTAGGATTTTGGGTGAGAGTGCGGAACTAGATTCAGTGACTTTTTATTACACACCCATGATTCGGTAACGGATGCAAGCCTGATATAATCGGCAGTGGTTGAAATGTGTTTTTTGATTTACCAAGCAAGGGTTTGGTTTTTTAATGGAGAAAAGGTTAAGCTATTATATCCGTAAATCATAATTAAGGATAAGAATATTAAATCATGCATAATATTAAAAAATATAGATAATACTTGAATTTATGACGAGAATGATCTTAGCTACTTCTGTCTTGTCTTGCAGCTAAGTCATCTGATTTATTGATTTATCAACGGTTTTGATTTAAATAGAACAAAATTAATGAAGAATTTATTTATCGTATACGAAAATTGTTGAAAACTTGATTAATTAACCAAATCAATTTTAAATATAATCGGTAATGGTAGAAGATTTTCCATGAATTAATTTATCAATTTGATAAAATATCATTTAATTATTTCATATGCAACTATAAAACTCATTTATACCTAAACATTTTAATTATCAAAGTATCAATTTGAAAATTTTACTCAATTTAGATTATTTATTTACTTATTTCATAATTTCCAATAATAGATTAATATACTTTGGATCGTTGGAATATTTTATATTTTACAAATGAGAAAATATTTTAGATAACTTAATTTTTAACCAACTTAATAACATTTAGTTTATGATATATAATTTCTAACCAATTTGGCCGTGTAGTAACTATTTAACACACTATAAAATGGTGAAAAATTGGGTTACAACATAACCTTATAAACTTAGTAAATAACTTGGTTATGGTAAAAAGTTTTAAAATGGTAAACAATTATGGTAATGTTATTGACCGAGTCATTTAATTATAGCTCTACTTGACGTGTTTTTACTAAAAAAAATGAAGTTTGTCGTGTCTTGTGATGGCTGGGTTGAAGCTTTTTATTAAAAAAATAAGGTTTTTTAGAAGCTTTTAATTAAAAAAATTTGCAACCGTAGTTTTGCTATTGCAAAATTTGTAACCGCAATGCAGTTGCAAAGTAGTTGAAAATTTTGCTTGTGACTGCAAATTTTGTGCAATTTTTCTGGTTACAAATATCTTTAGTGACCGCAAAATAGGGTTGAAAATCCGATGACAAATATTATTTATAACTGAAAACCAGTCTTTAGCAACCCTTGTTGCGGGCGCAAATGCCTGATTTTTTATTAGTGTCCAATGACAACTAAATGTCTTCAAGCTAAGCCTTAATAATTGGAAAACAGTGGACTTAAGCCAGAGCTGGCCAAAATTTAATTAATCTCAACTCTAAATCAAGCCATAGAGATAAACTAAGTTGGAAAATAGGGCGCTTAATCAAATTTAAATTTAATTAAGTTCACCTCGAAATCAAGCCGGAGTTGAATAAAAGCGAGGCTTGGCTCGGCTCTTGCCACTCTAATTTCCTTGAATTAACATACTTTTGTTCGAGAAAACTAAGAGATTATTATATCAATATTTTGGATACTCCTAATACAACTAATAAAATTATATATTGTTGAAAAACAAATGCAAAGTAGATAATGTCCACTTAAATACACATTGCTCATAGTTTTTCCCACATTAATTTTATACGGGATTCAAGCTTCAACTAATGGCACATCATCGTCTACCAGCTTCGAGAAATCAAATTATCTTGATTTCTTCTTCTCACCGGCCCTAGGTATCTTATTCAGCACCTTGTTATCAAACTTTCGGTACACTTTCTTCACATCCCGGCTGCCTTTGTGCACCAGTTCGTCCACACTTTCCTCGTACTTATCATAAAACACTGGTATCGTAAGGGCTCCCACAAAACCTGCTCAAACATACAAGCATTAAGCATTGCCTTGTTCCCTGATACAAAATATATATATATAGTATTAAATAAGATGTCATTGGTCATGCAGAAAAAGAAATGGCCGGCTCCTTACACATGTAAAGGAGGCTTAAAGAGCTGAAGTAGCTTCCCACCACCGACATAATCCAGAGTGAGACGATTGCCTTTGATTTGGACCAAAAAACGCATAATCAGTTGCTGTTTTTTGTAAATTATATATGCACCATATATGACAAATCTTAGTCTAGAAGAAGTTATAGTATAGTTCAATACCAAAATGAACATAGTCAGATCCTTTCCACGCGCTATGTCATAAAGTGCTAGGAGCGTGCGGTTGAGCTCGGCATGAAAAGCTCGAGAGACTTCTCCGAAGGCGGCCTCCGACAAGATGACCTCTGGTATTTTGGGTGGAGTCCTGACCATACAAATATATCTCCTTCATTTTAGCACGCTAACATCATATACATATAAACATATCATCAGCTTAAAGATTGGTTTTCTGACTATTTGAACATGATTGCAGTTTCTCATAATTCTTCTTCCTGCAAGATGCATGAGTACGTACTAGAAAGAATAAAAGAGTTACCTGTCCAAGATGGCCGCGCCATTGGACCATATGAAGACCACGAGCATGGCCGTGATGGAGATATGACATAAAAGTGTAAGAAAAGGGTACTCGATCACCTCGAAGAGAAACCAGATGACGGTAACCAGAGCTAGAATGGCTGCGGACCAGCTCTTGTTCCTCCACAGAATCACATCCGCCACTGCATTCAAAACAAAGAATGATAATAACCAAATGGGTCAACAACGTGCTCATGTTAATTAACAAACGATATATTGGTGATACTTGACTGGTGAAGACAAATTTATAATGAAGATATGCATGGATGAAATTAAATGATGGAGTTCTTACCTCGTCCACTTCCGAGGATAGCATAGATTGATCTTTCACGGCTAAATAGCCTTCTGTGGGTGGTGGATGTCTCGCCATCAGAATCAGAATGGTAGATTAACGGCGGCATGGCTTCTGATAGAACGATTTGGTCTTACTAAACTTTTTTGCTTGCGATGGATATATTCGTGATGGACGTGCATGTTTGTTGTATATATATAGAGGAGGGATTTGTTCTAACCTTTGCTCAAAGGAAGCCAACCGGGGCAAGGAAGGGATGGCTTTCCTTGGGCCTTCACGCTCACATGGCTCACCCCCTCGGCCACAAGCTAGTTGAGACGTTCAATATATCCTTGTTTAGATTCTTGAATCAATCTGTGTCTTTTACAGTTACTTCGGGAGATCATATTTATCACTTCCATTCGAGATGAAACAAAATAATATACAACGTTAATCAATAATATCATTTATGGACAAATTATTATTAATAGATGGATAACTAAATATCATTGTGCATTAAAATATTGCTCATATAGAGCTGCTTTGGGATCATATAAGAGACATTTAAACTAAATTAACAGAGGTGAAAAACACTAAATTAAACTAGTTGTGAAACATCAAGCGAGCTCATTTTTTATCATTCTGAATTTGCCTTCTAACAATATATATATATATATATATATATATATATATATATATATATATTTTCTATGGTGCTATGTTCTTTTTGGCAGCGCACCATGCGGCGTAAAATCTGGGCTGTTGGATTTGAAATATTAACTCGCCTGAGACCCACCAGCCCGCACACCCGCCTGACCGTCCGTTTGCCCGCTCGACCACCCTCGCCCCCCTGCCAGTGGCCCCTCCGTCGCTGCCCGCTCCCAGCGGCGGCGCCCCATCCCGTCGCCCCCCTCCCTCGCCAATGCCTGCCGCCGTGCGTGGCGTGGCGGCAAGCATTGGCGGGGGTGAGGGCGGCGCTTGGGGAGGGTGGTGGGCAACGGTCGAGGCGAGGACGGTGGCTAGGGGGCCGCTGGTGCTGCGGCAGGGGGTTGGAAGGGTTGGCCGGGGGCGAAGGGGGAACGGGGGGGGTGCGGCGACAAGCAGGGGCCGGGTGAGGGTGTCGGCGGGGCAGGGGGTGGCAGGGGTCGTCGTGGCGGCGGTCCGGCAAGCCGCCGCGGCTAGGTAGCGGGTGGGTGGGTCTGGGGAGGGTCTAGGACGGGATTTGGGGCAATAAAATCTGGGCCGCTGAATTGAAATCCAGCGGCCCAAATTTGACGGTGCATGGTACGTTACCAAAAGAGGGCAGCGCAATGGTGCGCTGACCTATATATATTTACACCCATAGTTAGATGATTGTTTCCAAATTCCATCAAAATTTCCTCGAAATTTATCGATTTATTTATGCAATAAAACCGAGCCCATTACAACCCTCTCAATGGGCCTAATCATCTTTTCTTTTCTTTTCTTTTTTTTTTTTTTTTGAGATAGTTTCCCACACCCTTTCACCTTCTACCCCGCCTCCGCATTCGCCACCCGCCGCCGCCGCCGCCGGCATCTGCTCCAGCGCCGCCATCTCCGCCGCCCATCTCTAGGGCCCTAATTCTCTGATCTCTTCTAAGGCACCTCCCTCGGCTTCTCTCCACTGCCGCCGGGCACCTGCAACTGACGCGTGCCGGACCGCCACCGCCTCTCGGTTCCGTTATTGTCGCCTTTTTGTTCCTCCTATTCGTCCAGTCTGTAGGCTGTTGGTCGTGCCAATTTCTGCGTAAAAGTGCTACATTTCTTCCAATATTTCTCCCAATTTGGTTACGGGTTAAAAGCAGCCGGGTGTGTATAATGTATGTATGCGTTTTTTTAAGATGATTCTGCTTTTTAAGTATGGCCATTAGAGAGTTCGCATCTAGAGCTTATTTGTGCGTCTTTTTGTGAAAATTTTGGTGTTGCAAGGGTTTTATATTACCTGTTGAGGTATAATTTACAGCAGTGGTTGGCGGGAAATATGAGTTCATAGTTTTTTTGTTCAATGTAATCTTTGATTGAATCTACTGGTTTTACAAGGTAAGTATGCAAGTTAGGTTAGAGTGCATTACTTTAATGGAATTGTTAGCTCGGGTTTTCTATGCAAATTCAGATGGTGATGCAGGTAGGAGTTGATTGGCAAGAATTATGAGTTTACACGTTAAAAAAAATCTAGTTTTTTAGTCTCTACTTGGTTTTAGAAGGTAAGTATGCGTGTTAGGTTAGAATGTACCACTTTGCTGACATAATTAGCTTGGGGGTCTATGCATATTGAGAGGATGTCGCCAGTTACTAAGGGCTAGATATTTTGACATGGGTGGGGTACTTGAACTGGATACTTGGACAGCGGTCTTCAGATTTATGTCATCGGGCCTGCTGTCAAAACGGAATCATTGATGCCAGACAAGATTGATTAGCTTGTTGTGATGCACTATTTGTCGATGCAGCATCTTGTTAATTGTAATATAAAATGCTTGTAAGTGGCTAGTCACCCTCTGTTTGCTGCGTGTTAAGAATAGGGGCTTTTTTTAATTTTCCAAAAACTTAAGTGCTCTTTTGCAATATGGAAGATATCATATTGTAAAGATACTGAAATGCACAGTGCCCTTTGTTAAACCAATAGAGGTTGATGAAGGATAAAGGCATATAGATGGAGTAAACTTAGAAATATGTACAAGTTCCTGGTCTGCTGATGTCATAGTTGCTGATTGGGTGGTATTATGGACAGGATTCTTGTTTCGTGATTTGATATGTTAAGATCATGAGGCTCTACTAATATTCTGATTGTTATTGGGTATCCATCTTCTTCCAAATGTTCACCTTATTTGAAATTCTGAGTTTAAGACAAAGTCCTATGAATTTTTTACTCCTTTATTATGCTGCATCCCAGCTGTGCAGAGCTTTTAATTGCATAGAAATAATTTTTTTATTTTTTAGCTGATGTCATTTCTAATGCACGTCGTAACCTAGTATCATTGTCAATATATTTTCAGAAAACTGAGGTTCTGTGTGGGTCAGAGATGCTTCCACAACCGTCAAAGGTAAGACATTTCAGCTTTATTATTAATTGTGGACAGTATTTCAGCATCATTTCCTGACTAACTTGGTATGAAATTCTGTTATTCTAATAAGCTGTTGGGTGCATACTTTATTGCACAATTGATAATAGAAGAGCAATATGTTCCTTTCACGTAACATTCAGTAATATAATTGAAATGATGTAATTTATGACTAGGGGTCCGTTTGGTTGGCATGAACAAATGTAAATGGCATGAATATTTTAAATAGTCAGCATGATTTAAAGTAGTATGTATGTAATATATTCTATAAAAAAATCATTACACTACCTTGAAGTTGGTTACCCATGTGCTCTCCCATATGTAAAAATTTTTACACAAGAGATAAGAAAAGGGGGAAATTAATGGCACATGAGTGACGCATATGAAGGTTATTATGATTATTTTGTGATCCCAATTGGTAATTAACTCAATATTACTTTTAATATAAAGTATTAAGGTTGACTATTTTAAAATTTTCATGTCAATCACATTACTTTAGTGCCAACCAAACACACCCTAATGAAATAATAGTGAACGAAAAATTATGCATTTTGTTTCTTTTTAAAAGAAAATAACAATTTTAGTGTATATATTATGTATTATTGTTATTTTTTTCATTTCGTACGTGTCTAAGAAGTAGGGTTTTTTAATGCATAAATTATTGTCTTTCTTTTGTTGGTCTGAAGATATTCAAATGCTTTTGTTTGATTAGGTTCTGGATAATGGCTCTCTTAACAAGTCTGATAGTCATTCACACTTTCGGAAAGCTGCAATAGATGTTGGTAGACCACTGGAAAAAAATGAGTTTCAGTTTGGTTCTTTAGATTATGCTACTGTAAGTTCAGCTATAATTTTTGCAGAGTGTTAGTTTATTAAAAGTTAGTGTGCAGACAGCTTTATGATAGCTTGTTCACTGATGTAATATACTCTCCTACAATAAGTCAGTAATGTTTGTTTATTCTATCTTCTTACTGTTGGAGTTGTTTTTATCTTTGTGATGTTGTTCTTCTTGCAATGTTGTCTTCTGTTATGTACATCATCATCCTTATCCTCGTGACTATTCCTTGCTTGGCTGAGGATGTGAAAATGAATTTGCATCAGCAATATATTCTTTTCACATTAAATGGCATAACACCTGTGGAAAACAAATACTTCATGGTTGACTGATTTGCGTAGACATCTGTAATTTCTTTGACAGCATATTCGCTGGTTCAATGATGCCAAGTATTTTTATATAAATTGGTTACATTGTGTACTTCGTTTAATTTGTGGCTGTGCTGAGATTGGTTGTATTTATCCATCTCCTTTCTACCTTGCAAACTGTGACTTCAATATTCAAGGTTATTACTGCTCTCTTTTCCCTTGCTGATTGTGAATTTACAGTCAATGACCCATGGTTGTTATTGACAGTAATTCATGGATTATTACCAATGTATATTTTGTCATAATCCTTGTTTCAGAACCAATTTCTGTTGGTTCAGATGTTGTTATTGTTCGAAATAGATGCTTGAGCTTAATCAATTGGGAATTGGTTGATGATGATGATGAGAATATTTTTGTTTATGTGGGTGTTTTTTAGGATTTATGCGGATATTTGTTTGTATTGTTCTCCCGTTAAAGATTTTTAAGTGGGGAAAGAGTGTGTGTGTGTGTGTGGTGGGGGTGGGGGGGCATGAGCTTAATCAATTGGGAATTGGTGAATGATGATGATGATAATATTGTGTTTTTTAGGATTTATGCAGATATTTGTTTGTATTGTTATCCCGTTATAGATTTTTAAGCAGGGAAAGAGTGTGTGTGTGTGTGGGGTGTGGGGAGTGGGGTGGTGCAGCATTGATTGGTGACAATGTTGATGATATTATTGCATATTCTGGGAATGCATTGTCATTACCTGTATTGTTATGTTGTTACAATCATTTGTTTGATTTTGATTTTTATTTTTTTCACACTATAATAGATGGTGGAATGTGGTTTGTTCACCAAACCTGTAAGCGGATCTCCTCAAGAAGTTGCAGCCCCCTTAGAAAAGTCTCAATTGCAATTTGGTTCTCTGGATTATGCAACTGTGAGTTCATTGGGTGGTGGACTTTTTGCGAATGTGCCATGTAGGTTGAAGACTGAAGAAATTTTATTAGCTTCTACTGAAAAAAATGATGAGAAAGAGAGGGCATCAAAGAATCATAGCTTGTCTGGTCTTTCAGAGCCTTTGAAAGCAAATGGGACTCCCAAGGATTTTGAAAAAAATGTAAAGATTCCTTCTGCTGAGATGGCGTCATTTACTTTATGCACTGATGATGGCAGTTGGTCTAGGCAGTCTATACAGCATTGCTCTCCCGTGAGAGATGATTTACTCATTAATGGGGTACTGGAGGAGAATTTACCTGTTCTTCCTTCTAGGGAGAGTAAAAGGCACACTTTGTGATGATTTAACTGCAAAAGTGCTGCTTCCAAGGGGCCTGATAAATGGTGGAAATCTTTGTTTTCTTAATGCAACCTTGCAGGCCCTTCTTGCATGTTCTCCATTTGTGCGATTATTAGAAGGTCTAAGAACACGTGGTCCAGCAAAGGTGTGTCTTAGAATGTATTATATATCTATTTTATGTTCTTCAATTACGTATTTATTTGCATGCATAGTTTTGGTGCCTACTCCTTATGTAGTGAATTTTTTCAGGCTGATTATCCCACATTGAATGCTTTTGTTGAGTTTATCGCTAATTTTGACATGCCTTCTGGTTCAAGTTTGAAGAGAAATGGATCAGCTGCTCTTCAGAACGGAATGCCATTTTCTCCTACAATGTTTGACTTTGTTCTGAGAAAATTTACACCTGACTTGTCAACCAGTATGCCAGGAAGGCCAAGGTTTGAGCTTTCATTTTTTATTGTGTTAGTTTGACTATTTGGGGATATATGCATTCAATTCTTTAAAGCTTGAATATGTTCTTTCTTCCCAGACAAGAAGATGCACAAGAATTTTTGAGTTTTGTGATGGATCAAATGCATGATGAGTTGTTGAAGCTTGAAGGCGAAACTCCAATCGCCAATAATGGTGGATTGTCTTCAATATCTTCTGTGGAAGATGATGGATGGGAAACTGTTGGTCCAAAGAACAAATCCGCCATAACAAGGACCCAAAGTTTTGTTCCTTCAGAGCTGAGTGACATTTTTGGAGGACAGTTGAGAAGCGTCGTAAAGGCAAAAGGTAATTACTTGTAAGATGCTTGTGCTCCATCCTCATTCTTGCTTTTACATTGTAAGTGTTATATTCACTTTAGCATTATTTTCATGGGTTGGTTATTTTGACAAACTTAAGTAACTTAGCTCAAAATTTTTATGCAGGTAATAAAGCCTCCGCTACGGTTCAGCCGTATCTTCTACTTCACCTTGACATTTTCCCGGAAATTGTTCATACCATTGAAGATGCTCTTCGACTGTTCTCTTCTCCGGAAACTTTAGAAGGTTATAGAGCTTCTGCTGGAAAGGTATATTGTTAAGAATTATGTTACATTGTTATGGGGTTTGCCAATAGGTCTCTGTTTGCTTTGAGAATGAAGATGAGCTCAATATATCACCTGAATTGTCATTCTAAGCTTGATTGTTTGATTATATTTAGTTGCTAATGACCTTTTTCATGTTTTCAAATCAAAATTGCATAATGTTGTTTAGCTGCAAACTGCATTGTGCATGAACTAACAAGCCATGTTTCCATATCTTACGTTGTATGAAATTTTCTCGTACAATTTTAATGGTATGCCACATTGGCATTACTCCTCACATGCAATCATTTGTGGCTTGCAGGCTGGGCTGGTGGATGCTAGCAAGTCTGTGAAGATACAAACACTTCCTACAGTAATGATATTGCACTTGATGCGTTTCAGTTATGGAACTAAAGGAAGTACTAAACTTCTCAAACCAATTCACTTCCCTCCTGAAATGATTCTGGGCCGTGAGTTATTTGTATCTCCTGTAGAGGTCAGTATTGGACATTAAATTTTTCTAGCAGATTATTATGTTGGCTTAGTTATTTCCATGTGCATTTTTTCTTGTTTGTTGTTATGGATCGTAAGTTAGGCTTTTATCTACCACTGGTGTACTTTATTTTATTTGAACATTGGTCCAAGTTCGAATTTTGATTTGATTGCTTTGTGCTTTTTAACAGAAGCGTAAATATGAACTTGTAGCCACCATAACCCATCATGGAAGAGAACCTTCTAAAGGTCATTATACAGCTGATGCAAGATGCTCCAATGGTCAGTGGTTGCGGTATGATGATGCATCTGTTGTTGCAGTAGGCCTCAGTAAGGTTTTGCATGATCAAGCTTATGTTCTTTTCTACCGGCAATTGTAGAAGCATTTTGGAATGGCATGTAAATTATAGTGTCAGATTGTTTCTTCCCTTTGGAGTAAAATGAGCAGGGCATGGAAGCATCCTTTGTTGTACGCTTACAATTGTCAACATCTCAGTGAGCTGAAACTATGTATATACGATGTGAAGTTTTTCCGTGAGAATACATAGCTTTGGTGGCCTCAGAGTACAGCAGGCGGCAAACTAGCCGTGGAATATTAATTTTAAAGTTAAGATGGAAAGATTTTGTAGGCTTTAGCATTTGCCTTTCCATAAATAGGAGCTTATTATTTTTAACCACAGGAAGTGTATGTATATGGCTAACGATCTTTTAGAATTTTTAATTCCTGATGAATGTGGCCATAATGATCTTTCGAAATGTTTTGTTTGCTGATGGTTGCATACTCTCTTTGATTTTACCTGTATTCAGCAGGTATAATGAGTGTAGGAATTAGATGGAGAAGATGGGGTTCTTAAGAAGCTAAGATGTTGATACATATTTATGGCATAGAAGCAGTCGTTGATATCAAATCTTGACAATTACCACAAGCCTTCTTTGGGTAATGTCATATTTTTCCAGTTATCTACCGACAAGCTCAAGTCATCCAACCAATAAACAAACTCAACGAAACATCTACTAAAAATTTATATGTTGCATTCATTGAGATGTGTAATAAATCATCTGTTTAAACCAACACAAGAAAAGATTTAATTTAAAATAATAATAAAATAAATATATTTAATTGTTAAGAAAATTAAATTAGTAATTAGATATTTATAGATTAAATTAAAAAAAATAAAATATGGCATAAATATATGAATAATAATAATGCAAGAACTACCAAAAACCAAAGTCATGAATCTTGAAGTAACAAGGTCTTTATAAACGTTAATAATTAAACATGTAATAAATACATGCATTTTCGGCAACTACCATTATTTAAAGTATTTGGGTTGAGCATTTTAGTTTTGTTTTCTTAAGAAAATCAAAGCATTTTTAACTTTTAAAACCCACAAATTTATTCACCAATTAAGCCATAACGGTACATACACATAATTTGCGAAAGAACCAAGATGATTAAACCAAAACCACAAAGATTGGCACAAAAGATTCTCATTAGATTATCCTTAAAGAACATCAAGTTATGAGAAAGATCCGAAGAAAGGCAGCAAAGAACTCGATAGATAAAACGGTGTTTGCAATAAGTTTGTACTAAGATTCACACTTGCAAAAAATGTAAAAAGAGAAAGATCCGAAGAAAAAAAGTAGCTACTAAGCAAAACAAAAGGGGAAAAGAGTTATAAAAGTGAGAAAATGAAGAAAAGATTATGAAGAGGGACCGGAAGGTAGAAGAAAGTGGGGGTATCCTTGTCAATCAACAACTCCCTTCGTTTGAGCATACCCCCGACATCTGGTCAGGACTTTTGTCTCTAATCTATGTCAATCGATGGCTTATCTTAGTTTCAACTTACTGACCCAGCTTTCAACCATCGTTGAAATGTCGATTGGGCAGTTGATGACCCCTTTTGTTCTATTTAGACCTCTGCTAGCACCTGTTGTGCGAACGCGGTCGGAGCGAGGCAATCTGTCTAGAAGATTAGATTAACTGCGTGTTTGACGAAAATCTTTCTTTGTTTTTATTAGTTTGTTGCAAGAAAGGTGTTGATGATCTGCCCTTTGAATTGTAACATCCACAGCCGATAAATTAACCAATACATATAAATATCTGTTACACGTAAAATAGGCGTCATCATACGATGATAGAGATACACTTCGCATTATTATTATGATAAGAAGTGGGTATAATAAAACTCGGTTACATGAGCAAATAACAAATCGTTCATCTACGTCCGGGAACGACAACAACTTCCCACCGCCCTTCATTATTAGAAAACTTCCTGATAAGAGGAAATAGAAGGATTTATTATTTAAAGACAACTTTCAACATAAATACTTGTTAAAGAACGCCTACTAAAACCTTAGAGAACAAGGCCATCAAAAATTAGAGACGACCTCCAGATTGTAGTGGAAAGGGTTCCTTGCATGAGGTAGAAAAAAGAACTTCCCAATCAAAGGGAGGTGGAAAAGAACTCGATAGATGAGATGGTGTCTGCAATATGTTTGTTCCAAGATTCCCACTTGCAAAAGATTTCAAAAGTGAAAAATCTGTGGATAAAATTAAAAGAAAATGAAGCTACACTTACATTTTGTTATATTTAGACCTCTGCTAGCACCTGTTACGCAAACGCGTTCCCAGCGAAGCAATCTGTCTAGAATATTAGATTAACTGCGTGTTTGACGAAAATCCTTCTTTGTTTTTATTAGTTTGTTGCAAGAAAGGTGTTGATGATCTGCACTTTGAATTGTAACATCCATAGCCGACAAATTAACCAATACATATAAATATCTGTTACACGTAAAATAGGCGTCATCATACGATGATAAAGATACACTTAGCATTGTTATTATGATAAGAAGTGGGTATAATAAAACTCGGTTGCATGAGCAGATAAAAAATCGTTCATCTACGTCCTGGACAAATAACAAAAAAAACATGCAATATAATAAGTTCCTTCCAAACATGCACATCAGTATTACAACTGCATGAGAAAATGGGACAACAAAGATAATATTAATATGATAACACTTGCTGCAATATGATAATTGATACAATACAAACGTATTACTCGCAACTTGCTTATGGTTAACAAATGGAACAGTCACCTTACATAGCCGACGACACTAACCATCCAAACTATTAGAAGGAGAAACCCACACCACTTACTCCGGATGCTTCTTCAACCCATGGAGTGCCCATTGGGACCTCCAAGAGTGCCCATTGGGACTCCATTTGGAGATGAGACCCGCTATTGCCGACCCACATGGTAGACCACCATGTTTTGAACCTAAAGATGCTAACAAAGTTTCTATCAGTGAACTTGCCCAAGGAGTTGAACATCCTATCGGACTGGGTGTCCTTGTGGAAGCCCAGGAAACCAGCCCTGTGGGAGCTATAGAGTGCACGTTGGAACAGAGATGGGGGGCATTGGAGCTGGCACAGATTGAAGAGAAGGGGGTGAAGCTAACATTTTCAGGAACATCAGAGAGCAATGTGATCCCATTGACGCTTAGTTTCCCTTCAATCAGCTCGAAGGATTTCTTTGCATAATCAACACTTTTATTGCTCAACACGTTCCCTCTTTCAAATGCGTCATTTGGAGGGGCCATTTTGAATGAAAGGTAAATGAACAATTGGAAATCAGAGGTATGACAAAAGAGGAAGGAAACGCTAGCTAGAAGGGAATTCACAAGGTTATAACCAACCAGTGATGAAGAATAACGGGAAGGAATCAATATATTTATGGGAGTGGGAAGGAAGAGGATGGATATGAATGAATGTCAAAGAACTTGTAACCCAGAGAGCAATTGGGCAGAGGATAAGGTGGTGGCGAAGATTTGAGCGAGAACCAACGGTGACAACTTTGATGCCTCTCAAATTAGTGAAATCAAGACAAGAAACCAGTTGCTGCATGGACTGAGACCTCGGTGATATCTGCGACACACTCTTCAACTTATATATATATATTTATAGAGTGGCCTCGTGATCACTCATGCGTTTAATATATCCTTCTCTGGGTATATATCATGACACTAGAAGAAAGAAGTGTCTCTCAAGCAAAGTGCTGGCTGGCTTATTCCGTATACAAGTGTTTACTAACTTGTGATGATCTAAAATTCTGATTATGTCGGTTATGGAAGGTGCAGGGGACTAAGGGCGCAATCCAACGACATACAATAGAAGACATGTCGGTAATGGATAATGTATTTGATTATATTATATGAATGTTCAGCTGCTTTGTGTTAGTTCCTGCAATGTTTGACTAGCAGGTGAAGCCTAGCTTGATTCGTGGAAGATGGTTCGAATGGAATTAATTAGTGCATTTATCTTTGGTTTGGGAAGTTGATCTAAAGAAAAGGATTGGTCGGCGGGGTTGGCAGGCCCCATGCTAAGCGAGTTTCTTTAAATATTTTATTAATTGGAAACGTTTGATGTGATAAAGGTTGATAATTGAGCGAGCCAGCTCTGAGAATTTAGCGTTCGGCTCGATTCGACTTGACTAGAAACCCGATATTTAAATGTTTAAGCTCAAACTTGATTCGAATTCGAATCCTTCGAGTCGAGTTTGAGGAAGACAGTATTCGACTCAACTCGACTCGGTTATAATTCGAACTCGACTCGTAGCTTGACTCGAATTCGATTCAATAAAATAATATAATAATATAATCTTTATACATAAATACTAATAAGTTTAATTATAACTAATTATATTTATTTATATCCAATATAATAGCTAAGTAGTGATATAGCTTAAATGGTAGGTATTTAACTTGAAGCCTTGGTGGTTGTAGGTTTAATTCACACTGACTTCATTTTTTTAAGTGAATTACTTTCTACTTTACAATCGAGCCTGTTTTGAACTTACGAGGGTTTGAGCTCGTCAAAATTAAACAGTTTAAATGTATTCGATCTTGAGTCAAGTTCGAACATAAGTTGAACTCGACTCAGTTGCTCGTTTAACTACCTTAGATGTGATTCTTATTTGCTAGCTGTCATAACAATTCAATGTTATTCATGTTATATGGAATTATCACAATCGTTGCTCGTCAGATTGTTCTTAAATTAAATTCTGTTGTTCAACCTAGTCTGGCAAAATCATTTTGTGATTACCCCCATAATTTAGCTCAATCTAGCGAGTAAATGATGTCACATTTTGATGTTATTAATTAGGAGGGTCGACTTAGTTGTGAGGTGAGGTGGACAGTGGTGAGGTGGGCGGGGCGGTCGCAGGCGGGAGGGCGGGTCCGACGGGCTGAACGGGTAGGCGGGTCCATCACAGGGTTGGTGGGTAGATTGAATGAGAGCCGCTGGATTTTGATCCAGCGGCTCTTGTTACACTGCATATGCGTAAATAAATGTACAAAAACATATATACCAAACAATCTATCGCAAATCACCATGTGTGTATATATATATATATATATATTTTAAGCACCCGATAGATACACTCAAAATAGGACCACATCTCGCACAAAACAAGAAGTTACGCGGCGCCTTACTTTCCTGCATGCATGGACCATGTATAAATATACATATTTTAAGCACCTGATAGATACATTCAGAATAGGACCACATCTCACCAAACATGAAGTTCGTGATCATAAAGGGGCATATATATATATATATATATATATATATATATATGAAAAATAACGTCGTTTCAGCGAAAATGAATGAGCAAACATATATACCAAACGACATGTTGCAAATTATGTGAATAGAGTTATGGAGCATCCTCCTTTCCTGCATGCATAGACCATAGAGAGAGAGAGAGAGATTTCTGTCGCACCTCTTTTATCATTTTCGTCATTTTCTCGGAAAAAGCATCTTCAATTAAAATATAAATTTAAATCAATCTAATTATATATATATATATATATATATATATATATTGACAATTCTCATATATTTGAAGTATTTGGGTTGAGAATTTTAGATTTTTTTTAAAAAAACTAAATAAAAATTATTTTGAAAACCTAATGATTAATTCACCAACTAAGCTATAAGGGCACATACACATAACTTAGAAAAAAAATCGCGAAGGTTAAACCAGAACCATAAAGGTTAACACAAAGATTTTCATCAAATTAATGTATGAATACTTAACACAAATATAGTTAGAAAACTTCTGTCTATCAAGTAGGAGAAAACAGAAGGATTTATTATATTAAAATAACTTTCAACGCAAGTGCTCTCTAAAGAAAGCCCCAGCAAAACGTTAGAGAACAAGGCCATCGAAAAATAGAGACGAACTCCCGATTATAAGGGAAAGGGTCCCTTAAATGGGTAGAAAACAAAGAACCTTACAACTGAAGGCAGGTGGAAAAGAACTCGATAGGTGAGATGGTGTCTACAATAAGTTTGTAGTAAGATTCACGTATAAAAAAGATGTCGAAAGAGAAGGATCTTTATAAGAAAATAAAGCTACATTTACGTATAAAAAAGGGGAGAAAAGCCCATAGAGGTGAGGGAAAGGAAGAGATTATTGAGGGGCGGAGTGGAAGGAGGAAGAAGAAAGTGGGGGTGATGAGGAAGAGGACAGGGAGGGTGGTCTGGCCGGAATAGAATGGCTGCCGCCAGTCAATTCCGGCCATATTCGGATCGGCAGGAGTTTGGTTAGTAGGTAGGGCCGCCGCTTGCTTAGTTTGGACTCTTTTAAAACATTTGATGATGCCTATTAAAGAGAAGTCCAAACACGCTCGTTTGAGCATCCCCCCCTCGGATGCACGAATCAGCTGATTTCGGGGCCGACTCGGTCGGCCCCGAATCAGGTCAGGAATCGGCGAGTTTTGGCCGATTCCGACCGATTTAACTCGGAATCGGAATCGGCCGATTTAAATCGGAATCGGTTTTTTAAAATTACCAAAATACCCTAGGTATAATTTTCATTAAATTATTTAAGCATGGGTAAAATAGTAATTTTGATTTAAAAACCTAAATCAAACCCTCTCCCGGTCTCCCCCGATTCCGCCGCCGCGTTCGCTCCGCTGCCCTCCGCCGCGCTTCCGCCGTCCGACCTCAGCTCCGTCCAACCACGCCACCGCCGCCCGATTCCAACCTCAGCTCCGCCCTCCGCCACAGACGCTGCGACCGCCGCCCGAACTCGGCTTCCGCCGTCCGACGCTTCCGCCGCGCTTCCGCCCGATTCCGCCGCGATTCGGCCGTCCGACGCTCCGCCCGACCTTCCGACCACCCCACCGCCGTCCGACGCTGCGCCCGTTCCAAACTCACCTTCCGCCGTCCGACGCTTCCGCTGCGATTCCACCGCGATTCCGCCGTTTGACGCTCCGCCCGACCTTCCGACCACGCCACCGCCGTCCGACCTCAGCTCCGTCCGGCCACACCACCGCCACTCGATTCTGACCTCTAGCTCCGCCCTCCGCCGCGCCTCCGACCGAAAATTTGGGTAAATTTAAATTTTTTTATTAAAATTGAATATTGCGATGTGCAAATTGTTATCTATGATGTTCTAATTGATTAATATGAAGTGCAAATTGTGATGTCTAAATTAAAATTTTGTGCGTGCGGTAAATTGTGATGTGCGAGTATGTGCTTTGTGCAAATCGTGATGTGCAAATTTTTAAAATCTTTTTTTTTCTAAAATGATTGTCAGTTACAGAAAGAAATCTTCGAGAGCAGTGCTTGTGGTTTATGATTGGGGGACTAATACTGTGTTTAAATATTAATCACATTTTACACCAATTACTTAAATTAAGTTAACTGCCTAATCATCGTGAGTTAGAATTCTGTGTCTTCCTCCTGTTCCCCATCTCTCCTATCCCTTATATCTTTGATCTACATGAATGATCTAATTTCTCTACTGTGTTGGTTAAATTACAGATTTATTGTTTATTTGAAAATTTGCTTGGTAGTGGTTTGATTGATGATGAATTTTTTTGGTGTGCTAGTGTTGATATGCTAGGGTTTTTAGGAACTGTAATTGACAGTTTTTGCAGTTAATTGTCTTTGCCTTGGTGTTCAGTTAATTGTCATTTGAAGTTATCAAAATTTCGAGATATAAGTCACAGGGAAGATGGATTTTGGATGGGAATATGGCACACCACTTGAAGCATCTAAGAAGCAAGTCATCTGTAACTTTTGAGGAAAAACCATAAGTGGAGGGATATATTGCTTCAAGCAACATATTGCTGGACTGAAAGGAAATGTTGCTGCTTGTAAGAAAGTTCCTGAAGCATATGCACAAAAAATGAAAGATTATTTCAAAGGTGTGGAAAAGGCCAAGAAAGAAAAACAAAGGATTAGAGAAGAAATAGGGTCATATGGTTTGAATGACTCAGATATGGAAGAGATGGAAGTTCGGGAGCAAAGTGTTAAGTGCTCTAAGTCAAATACAAAGGGGAAGGCACCTATTTTTGAAAGTGAAAAGAAGAATACATCGGGTCAAATGAGATTATCTACGGTAATAGAAAAGAAAGCAAAAGAGCACTTCCACATAGCCATTGCTCGATTCTTTTATCACTGTGTCATTCCTTTCCATGTTGTAGACTCGCCTTACTTTCACAAAATGATTGATGTGGCAGGTAAATATGGTAATCAAGGGATCAAACCTCCGGACAGAAATTCTTTGTCAGGCAATCTTCTTACTACTGAAGTGGCTTCCATAAATGCTAGTTTAGAGGATATAAAAATAACTTGGAAGACAACAGGCTGTTCTATTATGTCTGACGGGTGGACCAATCAATCCGGTAGAACTTTGATCAACTTTCTAGTTTACTGCCCAAGAGGAATGTATTTCCTTGGATCAGTGGATGCTTCAGACAAAAAAAGGATGCTACATATTTATTTAGTTTACTGGACAAAGTAGTTGAAGAAGTTGGGGAGGAAAATGTTGTGCAGGTTATCACTGATAACACGTCGGCATACAAAGCTGCAGGGAAGATGCTAGAACAGAAGAGACCACATCTATTTTGGACTCCATGTGCTGCCCATTGTATAAACTTGATACTGAAGGACTTTGCAAAAATTAAGAAAGTTGGAACATGTATTATGAATGCACAGAAAGTCACCAAACTTATATACAACCACTCATGGTTGTTGGCTCTTATAAGGAATAATTTCACAAATAGACATGAATTGGTGAGACCTGGGGCAACTCGATTTGCTACTCATTTTTTGACGATTGCTAGTTTCCTGGAACACAAGCAGGCTCTGAAAAAGATGTTTGTTTCTAAAATGTATTCATCATCGAAGTTTGCAAAAGATGAGGATGGAATAGCAGCTGAAAATATTATCTTGAGTGCACATTTTTGGAAGAAGATGGAATTTGTGCATAAAACAATTAAGCCACTTGTTCGATTTTTTAGATTGGTGGATAGTGATGAAAGACCTTCGATGCCATTCGTTTATGATGAAATGCAAAAGACCATAGAAAAAATAAAAGAGGTACATGACATGAAAGTAGAGCGATACAAGTTATTTGTTGATATCATCACCAAGAGATGGGCGAATCAATTTTGTCATCCTCTTCATGCTGCAGCATATATGCTTAATCCTCAAACCCGTTATCGCCCTGACTCAAACATTGTATGCTCTTATTTGACTTACATACCTTTTATAATTTTTTTAACAATTTCATATTGCTTGTGTTTGATTGGGAATAATTTTGTAGCCAAGTGAGGTGTATCGTGCATTCAATGATGTCATTTGTCGTTTGGAAGTCAATGAGGTAGCTCGATCCATGGCATCTTTGCAGGTCAAGATACTATTATTTTTAATTTTTATATATAAATGTTTATGTATAACTAAATATGATGATTCATTTTGTTTTAATATTTTGTAGTGGTCCGATTTTGTATCTGCAAAAGGAGATTTTGGACATTCTCTTGCCATTACCAATAGAAAAGTCCTCCACCCAGGTAAAATCCACCTTTCTCCAGATTTCATATTTATTGCAAGCTTATGAGTAAATCAATTTATCAAATGTAGCATCATGGTGGGAGCAACATGGTATAAGCTGCCCTGAACTACAAAAAATAGCTATTAGAATACTTAGTCAAACTTCATCATCATCGGGGTGTGAACGTAATTGGAGCACTTTTGACCAAGTACATACCAAAAAAAGAAATCGACTTGCAAGGAAGAGAGTAAATGATCTTGTATATGTTCATTACAACATGCGGGTCAAAGAAAATGAGTTGAGGTGGAGGCATAAATATGATGCAGTTAGTGAACATTTGAGTTTAGAAGACTCGTTAGATGAGTGGGTTGGAGAACGGGACAACCCATCCCCATCGGTATGTTTAAATAAACCTTACATCACATTCATGATTTTGTGTATGAATTTTTTTTTGAATTGAAATGAATAGGGTATGACTTTTTTATACAGGATGATTTCTTTAGTACCAATATTGGCAACAATGATGGTGCAGATGAAGAGGCCTTTGTAGCAAATGAAAGTGGCAACACATTGAAAACTGCAATTGGATCGTGTTCTACTACGTCTGATGGTTTTTCTTTGCCTCCTCTTCCTAGTGGACAAAATATTGATATTGATGTACATATTGACTCCCAACAAAATTTGTCTTTGCCTCCTGAACCTGAGGGACTTCATATGAGTGGGAGTTCTATGCCTCCTTTTACGCAGGGTCTCGTGTTAATGCAGATGATAGTTCTACTATTCCGATTGGTGATAATGACTCGGACTCTGAAGATGATTCAGATGATGACTTAGATGATTTAGTATTAAGCATTGCGTAAAATTGTGTTGAACATTCATTTTTTGGACTTGTATTAATTCTTGTTGTTATTATTTGATAGAACACAGATGATGATATGAACATTGTGTATATACTTATGATATTGTGGTATTTGATGATAAATTGTGATGCTTTTTTAGGTATGTAATTATATGAAATTGTGTTCATTACATAAAGATTATGTTTTTCAGGTTTGCTCTTATTTGAATTACATAAAGAGTATGTTCTTTCAGGTATGTTATTATTTGTTCTTTCAGGTATGACCCTACCGTTGTATTGTCATAATTATATACCTTTGTGATTGTTGTATAAATACTTGAATTTGTATATTTATGTTGAGAAATTATATAATTATGTATTTCAGGTATTTTTGTACTGAGTTGGCAAATTTTTGTATATGACCGATTTGGACCGATTCAACTGAACCGATTCCTGGCCGATTCAGACCGATTCCGATTCCGATTCACTGGAAAACCGATTCCGATTCCGATTCTGATTCATGCAACCATGTCCCCCCGACATCTGGTCAGGACTTTTGTCTTTAATCTATCTCAATCAATGGCTTATCTTAGTTTCAACTTACTGACCCAGCTTTCAACCGTCGTTGAATTGTCGATTCTGCAGTTGATGACCCCTTATGTTCTATTTAGACCTCTTCTAGCACCTGTTGTGCGAACGCGTTCCGAAAGAGGCAATCTGTCTAGAAGATTAGTTTAACTGCGTGTTTGACGAAAATCTTTCTTTGTTTTTACTAGTTTGTTGCACGAAAGGTGTTGATGGTCTGCCCTTTGAATTGTAGCATCCACAGCCGATAAATTATCCAATACATATAAATATCTGTTATATGTAAAATGTTGGCTTGTCCCTTCTCTCTAAATATATGAACTTGTAATTTTATTTTCGACAAAGTTCAAGATTTTTTAGAAAACATGTTTTGCATTGTAAGAGAAATAAAAAGCAACGACCGACATATTTCATCTTTAGTGGCAAAAAATGGTGACGAAGGGAGAAGAGAAAAATGTGTATATTGAAAAAATGTAAATATTTTGTTCAAATTTATTTGTCCTCAATGGTAACTTTGTCAAATTCTTTATCTGGTATTCTTTATATTCTTTATTTATTATTAATACTAATTTTGTGGAAATTATAATAAATTTATATTGAAAAATTTGTTCTCCCATGAATCTTTTTATATCAAGTTGTGATGTAATGAATTTGATCTTCCTTATTCGCCCTGTGATTTTTCCCAAAATTTAAGATTTTTCATGTAAAATTTGTTTTGTCCATAGTAGAAGATATTTCTTTTCGGATTGGTTACATGTCTATGATATTTCTCATCCTTATATGTTAAAATGAGCATTAGTTGTTTGGTTAATCCCAACAAGTGGTATCAGAGTCTTATTATTTAGTTTACAAATTTTGGTTGTTGATATTTTCTGCTTGTTAGGTGTTTAACAAAATTTCTAAAAGCCTAGTTGGTGTGTTTATAATTTATATTTCAATAAGACGGCTGATAAGAAGTATGTTAAGATGATATCTCTTAAGGGGCCGAGTAACTAATATTATTAAAAAGAAAAAATGATTAATCATTTATATTTTGAGGATTTATATGAACTCAGGTCAGAAACTGGTAGAGGTGACTAATAACGACCGAAATAAGTTGGATAAGAAGGCTATGATATGTTTGAGACAATAAGTAGATAAAGTTGTGTATTATTATTTTTCTAAATTGATATCCTATAAAGTTATATGGGATAAACTCCAAGAAGTTTATAAGAAGAATAATACTGGCAACAAGACCCTTTTAAAAAGGAAATTAATGAACTTGAGGTATAAGAATAGAAGTGACATAAGTTAGTATCTCAATGAGATGAAGAGTATTATTACTCAACTTGTCAGGATGAAGATGACTTTAGATGAAAAATAACAAGTTATCATGTTCCTCAACACATTGCCAGAGAGTTGGGAAATATTTGTGATATCTTTGAGGGAGGGAAAACTAACAATGGATATGGTAACAGGCAGTTTACTAAATGAGGAGGTGAGAAGAAAATCTCTACCAACTTCAAGGGCTCATGCACTAGTGTCCGAAGAGGCAAGAAGTAGATTAAAAAATAGAGACACAAATAGAAGAGACAAGAGTCGATGAAGGTCTAAATCCAGGAAGAACTTGAAGTGTTATTATTGTGACAAGATAGGTCATTTCAAGAAAAATTATTGGAAGCTCAAGAAAGACTTGAAAAATAAGGACAATAAGGATCAAGGAAAAACAAATGATAATATGTTGTACATGATAATACAGTGATTTTTTCTGATTGTGGGAATGATTGTTTGACGACTAATTGTAATGCTAGTTGGGTAGTTGATTCGGAAACATCATTTCATGCAACTCCAAGCAAAAGAACCTCAGGATTTGGGTATAGTGAAGATGTGAAATAGTTATACTTCTAAAATTATGGGACTTAGACATATGCATATCGTAACAAATATAAGTTACAAATTGGTACTTAAAAATGTCAGACATATTCTAGATTTAAGGATGAGTTTGTTGTCAACCGGAGTACTTGATAATGAAGGATTTGGTTCACAATTTGTACAAGGTGAGGTTTTCAGTGGTTATAGTTAGAGTGTAATTCACTCTGAGTAAGAATTCAAGTTTTCAATCAAAGAGTAAATACATTGATGCGAGATATCACTAGATAAAAGATGTGTTGGAAAGTAAATCTCTTCACCTTACAAAAATTCATACTAAAAAGAATATTTTGGACATGATGACTAAAATTGTGTGAAAGGAGAAACATGTTCAATGCAGGAATAGAGCAAGTATGGATGGAGTTTTCCATGACATTTAGAAGTATTTCATAAAGTCTAGAAAGGGTGATTTGTTGGGTTGCCCCTTCTCTATAAATACATGAACTTGTGACCTTATTTTTGGCAAAGTCCATGATTTTTTAGAAAACGCCTTTCGCGTTGTGAGAAAGATAAAAAGTAACTACAAATGTTTTCTTATTTGGTGGAGGAAAAATGCAACAAAGAAAAAGAGAAAATTTGTGTGGATTAAAAAAAGTGAAGTTTTTATTGAAATTCATTTGAAATCGTCAATGGTAACTTTGTTAAGTTCTTAATCTATTATTTTCTATTTTCTTTATTTATAATTAATATTAATTTTGTATAAATTATAATAAATTAGTATTTGAGAGTTTGTCCTCCCGTGGATCTTTTCTATATCAAGTTGTTATATAATGAATTTGATCTTCGCTATTTGCCCGGTGGTTTTTTCAAAAATTTATAATTTTTCACATAAAATTTGTCTTGTTCATATTAGAAGGTAATTCTTTCCTGGTTGGTTATGTGTCTGCGATACTTCTCGTGTTGAAATAAGGATTTAATTGTTTGGTTAATCCCAACTAAAATACGCGTCATCGTATGATCATCAAGATACACTTAGCATTATTATTATGATAAGAAGTAGGTATAATAAAACTCGGTTACATGAGCAAATAAAAAATGGTTCATCAACGTCCAGGACAAATAACCAAAAAAACATGCAAGCTAATAAGTTCCTTCCAAACATGCACATCAGTATTACAACCGTAAGAGAAAATGGGACAAGAAAGGTAATATCAATACGATAACACTTGCTGCAATATGATAATTGATACAATACAAACTTATTCCTCGCAACTTGCATATGGTTAACCAAATGGAACAGTCACCTTATCAAGCCGACCACACTAATCATCCAAACTATTAGAAGGAGAAACCCACACCACTCACTCCGGATGCTTCTTCGACCCATGGAACATCTATGGTCAGCTTTCCATCTGCGGCTGCCCACTCGAACCCCACCTCAACCCCGTCCACAACCGCCAACTTGGGTTTGGCACTTGCGAACGACAACAACTTCCCCCGCCCTTCACCTTCATTTTCACACCATCCTCGCGGTACTCCACCTCTCGGAGAGTCCCCACGCTGTTGAACATGTTCACAAGCCCAATGGGTGCAAACTTGACACCTTGCGGACTGAGCTTCTTGATGGGTACAAAGCTGAATAGCTCGAAAGAAGACGGTTGCACTATTATGGGGATTGGGTCTGAACTCGGTGTTGTCGGGAACAGTTTCCCGGCTTCCGTTAGATAGACCGCATATTCATCAGCTTTCCCCATTTCTGTTGTTTCTTTTTCTTGGTCCCATTCCACGTCCATGACGTGAACCCATCCATTCATGGGCTTGTAACATTGGGAGTATCCTTTTATTCTCTGCTCCTTTGGATCCCATCCAGCTCCTTGGCAATTGAACGCTCCAACCACCCCTCCAAACTACAAGATAGAAAGCAAATTATCAAAAATCATAATCGGTAAACTAAATGAGTTGCAAGATGATTGAAACTGGCTATATAAATAATTAAAGCAGCTCGTTCATTAGAAGTACCTTGTTTAAGTTCCAAATCTTGAGTATGGTCTGGCTATCAAACAAAGGGTTCTTGAACAGGCAATCTCTGGTGGGAAGGGCAAAGTGTTGGCATTTGGGGATGGTTCCATCTGGAAAAACTAGCTTTTTAATGAGCTCAAAGTCATGGCCTCCAACCGAGTCACTTACATAGACAGGGCCACCACAGATAGCACGGGATCCTGCATGGAACTTGGCACATAGATGGTCGGACTGGAACATGTCCCAATCGGGGTGTATGATCTGCCCCATCCACATGCTGTTAAAAGCACAGTGGATCATGTGCACCCCTTGCAACCAGTACACCCCCATTGTATCTCCGTTCGGATCTTGAAACCAGAAATCATCCCCTAGGATATTTACATAATATATCAATTATCAAGCCACGTTTGTGTTAATAATAATACACGATAATTAGATTAAAACGAGTCTCCTTACCAACGCGACCCATTGATATCTGCTTGGTGCCAAGAAAGAAGAAGTCGTTACACTGTTCCATGCTGGAAATTAGACCAGTTCCATTGAAGTTCTTTACCAAGGACTTGCTGATCCCATCGTAGTAGGCCTTGGCAAGCTCCACCCGTCCCCCATGCTCTTCACACACGTATTCTAGTGTCTGACCAAAACACAAGACACATAAACATTATATCCACACAAACAGCTATATATGATATTGATGATAACATTAAATCACAAACTTACATGTATGACGTCCACTTTGACTCCCGTGATTCCAGACTCCGCCAGACATGAATGCATGGAATCATAGAGATCGTCGGCTTGGGTTGGATGGACAAGACCGATACCACCTTCGACGATCTTCACCACGGCGAGGTCAGTCATGGTCCCATCCAGACCCGGTGACATAGTCACCGGTATCACCTTTGCATCGAGATGGGTGGCACCCGGCCTAACCCCACCCCATGCCCCGGCTAGAGCGTGCCAAACGTACACATCGTCCAACCCTTCGAATCTCGTTCTCAAATCCTTAGTAAAAGCTTTCATCCCACTCAATCCAGATTTCGAACAGTTGCAATTTGAGCACCCGGGTTGCTGGCTTTCGTCACTAGACGCATCAATTCCCTTCCCACTATTGATCATGTCTTCCAATTCCAGTTTCAACATGCTAATAGCCGACTCATAACGGGATAGATCGGTGACACCGACAGCAGCTGCCTTGTCCCGAGCCTTCTCTGCATGTTCCACCTCAATGGCCTTGGCTATGAGCATCTTGGGCCTCTTGGGGTCGAAGCCGGGCGCGTCGGTGGCCAACATGGTGCCTTGCTTGTAGGCCTTGAACTTGTCGCATTCCTCGAATCTGTAGAGCCTAGCAGTCATCTGGGTACCACCCAAGACGAGATTCTTGGCGTCTTCCATTGGATTCTCGCCATCTATGCTAATGCTCTGCCAACCATCGTCGATTATGAGGAATCTAGGAGCCACACCTTCGTCCGCGAACTCCTTGATTCCATGCCAGACACCAACCGGATCCACGGTGAGATAGAAAGCGTCCCAAGTGCACCAACCGAACTTGTCAACAAGAGGAGGGGCCGACTTCTCTTCGATAAGCCTAAATGTGTCGAGATGGACCCTAACTGCAGTATAAGCCTCTTTCATTAAGTTGTAGGGGTTGTCACAGACATGGACATAAGCGATGGAGGTGAAAGAGGAGGCGACCACTTTGGTAGAGCCGCTCTCGGCACATATCATGACATGGCCATCGGAGCCCGGGTGGAGAGCAGACCTGAAACTGCCCTCGACAACGGGTAGTATGAGGACATAGCTGCCTATCTCGGGGACCTCCAAGAGTGCCCATTGGGACTCCATTTGGAGATGAGACCCGCTATTACCGACCCACATGGTAGACCACCATGTTTTGAACCTAAAGATGCTAACAAATTTTCTATCAGTGAACTTGCCCAAGGAATTGAACATCCTATCGGACGGGGTGTCCTTGTGGAAGCCCAGGAAACCAGCCCTGTGGGAGCTAGAGAGTGCACGTTGGAACAGAGATGGGGGGGCATTGGAGCTGGCACAGATTGAAGAGAAGGGGGTGAAGCTAACATTTTCAGGAACATCAGAGAGCAATGTGATCCCATTGACGCTTAGTTTCCCTTCGATCAGCTCGAAGGATTTCTTTGCATAATCAACACTTTTATTGCTAAAATCGTTCACTCTTTCAAGTGCGTCATTGGGAGGGGCCATTTTGAATGAAAGGTAAATGAACAATTAGAAATCAGAGGTATGACAAAAGAGGAAGGAAACGCTAGCTAGAAGGGAATTCACAAGGTTGTAGCCAACCAGTGATGAAGAATAATGGGAAGGAATCAATATATTTATAGGAGCGGGGAGGAAGAGGATGGATATGAATGAATGCCGAAGACCTTGTAACAGACAGAACAATTGGGTGGAGGATAAGGTGGTGGCGAATATTTGTGCGGGAACCAACGGTGAGAACTTTGATGCCTCTCAAATTAATGCTCAGAGAATCTTGTGAAATCAGGACAAGAATCCACTTGCTTCTTGGACTGAGACCTCGGTGATATCTGCGGAACACTCTTCAACTTAAATAAATATATTTATAGAGAATGTGAAATGGCCATGATGGGCAATGCATGGCCTCGTGATCACTCATGCCTTTAATATATCTCTCCCTGGGTATATATCATGAGTATAGAAGAAAGAAGTGTCTCACAAGCAAAGTGCTGGCTGGCTTATTCCGTATACAAGTGTTTACTAACTTGTGATGATCTAAAATTCCGATTATGTCGGTAATGGAAGGTGCAGGGGACTAAGTTTGCAATGCAACAACATGCAATATAAGAAATGTCGGTAATTGATAATGTATTGGACTGTATTATATGAATATTCAATTGCTTTGTGTTAGTTCCTGCAATGTTTGGCTAGCAGGTGACGTCTATCTTGATACGTGAAAGATGGCCGAAGGCTCGAGTGGAATTAATCAGTGCATTTATCTTGTTTTGGGAAGTTGATCTAAAGAAATGGATTGGTCGGTGGGATTGGCAGGCCCCATGCTAAGCGAATTTGTTTAAATATTTTATCAATTAGCAACTTTTCATGTGATTCTTACTTGCTAGCTGTCATAAAATTCAATGTTATTCATGTTATATGGAATTATCACAATCGTCGATCGTCAGATTGTTCTGAAATTAAATTCTGATGTTCAAGCTTGTTGAGCAAAATCATTTTGTGATTAATTGACCCCCGTACTTTAGCTCAATCTAGCGACTAAATGATGTTACATTTTGATGTTATTAATAAGGAGGGTCGATTTTCCAGTTAAGTCTTGAATCTTGAACTAACAAACAGATAGTTTTTTAGGTAATCTCAGCTTTATAATTTGCTTTCATTAATGCAGTTTCGATCAATCGGCTCAACCTTTTAAGGCAAAAAAAGAAAATGAGAGTTTTAACCATTCACTCTTGTGATCTTGGACCGCGTTTAAGGCTCTTCTAATGAGGTGATGAGTGCTGAACCGAATAAAGCCATGCAAAATCAGTCATTTGTGGTTGTGATCAGATCAAAATGTATATCAAATTCCATGTCTATATATATATATATGAAAAATGACGTCGTTTCTGCGTAAATGAATGAGCAAACATATGTGCCAAACGACCTGTAGCAAATTATCTGAATAGAGTTACGGAGGACCACACTTTCCTACATGCATGGACCATGTATATATATATATATATACTTACTTACTTTATGCACCTGATAGATACATTCAGATGAGGACCGCATCTCGCACAAAACATGAAGTTCATGATCATAAAGGGGTACATATATATATATATATATATAGATATTAGTGGCGTTGTTATCTCCCGATCTCTTTCTTTTCATAATTCGGCCTTTCGGCTTAAATCGTCATCCACTCCTATCTTTTATCTATTTAAATACGCCTCAAATGACGTCCTAGTAATCGTTTACGAGCGAAGAAGCACCACCAATGGGTTTGGGAATCAAACAACGGAGAGTCTACCTCAAAAGATGGAATGAAATGGATGTACGTACAACAAATTTTGCAATATGAAAAATGATGCTGTTTCTGTGTAAATGAATTTGCAAACTTATATGCCAAACGACCTATTGCAAATTATGTGAAAAGAGTTACGGGCCGCCTCACTTTCCTGCATGCATGGACCATGTATATAAATATATAGAGTACTTCTACTATGCTCTACAACGTTTTGCAGCGCATGGGCAACATTTGCATTATGGGCCGTTGGATCAAAATCCAATGGCTCACAATCCGCCCTCACTTTTTTTTTTACCTTCCCCCTCCCCACCGCCGGTTTCCGCTGCCACCCCCAGCCCCACCCACCGACCTTGCCCGTAGCCGCTGTCCCCCACTGCGTCGCCGTCGTCGTCCCCCACTGCATCGTCGTTGCCGTCCCCAGCCATCACACCCCCCGGGTGTCGCCCTCCTCCCATCGTTCCCCCCACCCCCAACCTCCGTTCACCCCCCCCCCCCACCGGATTCTGCCCCCTCCGCAGGCATCGCCGTCCCCCCGCACCTCGCTGTCGCACCCCTGCCATCACCCCCCAGCGTCACCGTCCCACCGTCGCCGCCCACCGCCGTTTTCACCCCCCCCCCACGGTTCCCTTCCTCCCCCTCCAAACCTCTGTTTTTAAACCGCTCCCTGAATTTCGGTGCAGGTGTCGTCGTTTCCCTACGCGTCGTTGTCGCCTCCCGGACAAGAGTCAATATTGTGAAATAAATTTAAAAAAATAAAATAAATTCGTAATAAAAATTTGACTCACTCCGAACATGAGTCAATATTATTAAATAAATTTAAAAATAATTTTGTAATAAAAATTTGACTCTCTCCTTAGTCAAGTCAATATTACGAAATAAATTTTAAAAAATAGTAATAAAAATTTAACCCACTCCTAACTCGAGTCAATATTACTAAATAAATTTTAAAAAAAATAAAATAATTTTGAAATAAAAATTTGATTTACTACCTAGTCGAGTTAATATTACAAAATAAAAATTTGACTCACTCAGAGTCAATATTACAAAATAAATTTTAAAAAAATTAAAAATACTTTTGTAATAAAAACTTGACTTGCTTCTTACTCGACTAGGGTTTTATTACGATTTTTTTATAATACGTAATAAAATTTGACTCACTCCCGACTCACGTCAATATTACAAAATAAATTTTTTAAAAAATTAAAAATAATTTTGAAATAAAAATTTAACTCGCTCCAGATTGGGTCAATATTACAAAATAAATTTTTAGAAAAATTTTGTAATAAAAATTTGACTTGCTCCTGACCCGAGCCAATATTACAAAATAAATTTTTAAAAAATTAAAAATAATTTCGTAATAAAAACTTGACTCGCTCCTCACTTGAGTAGGATTTTTATTATTAATTTTTTTAAAAAAATTATTTCATAATATTGACGTCAAATTTTTATTACGATTTTTTTAATTTGTTTCATATTATTAACTCCAGTCGGGAGCGAGTCAAGCTTTTATTTCAAAATTATTTTTAATTTTTTTTAAAAAATTTGGTTTGTAATATTAACTAGACTGTGGAGCGAATCAAGTTTTTATTACAATTTTTTTTTAATTTATTTTGTTTTATTGACTCGATTAAAGAGAGAGTCAAATTTTTATTACAAAATTATTATTAAATTTATTTGATAATATTGACTCATGTCTGTGTCCAAAGCAAGTCAAATTTTTATTACGATTTTATTTTATTTTATTTTAAATTTTTTTTCGTAATATTGACTCTGGAGCGAGTTTAAGTTTTTATTACAAAATTACCCTCGCATTTTCCCCTGCCCCCGCATCTGTTTACTGCGCCACCTCTGACGACCTTGCCGCCAAGCGACGGCAGGCAAACGACGACGTTTGAGGGGGTGATTGGGGGGGTGGGAAGAGAACCGTGGGGGAGTGAAAACGGCGGTGGACGGCGACGGGGGACGGCGATGCCCAAGGGGGTGATGGCGGGGGTGCGACGGCAAGGCGCAGGGGGACGGCGATGCCCACGGAGGGGGGGGCAGAATCCGGTGGGGTGGGGGAAACGGCAGGGGATGGTGACGCCCAGGGGGGTATGGCCAAAGACGGCAACGGCGACACAGTGGGGGACGGTGGCTGTGGGCAGGGTTGGGTGGGCACGGCGGGCGGCAGCGGAAACTGGCGGTGGGGAGGGGGAAGGAAAAATAAAATAAAATAAAGTGAGGGTGGATTGTGGGCCGTTGGATTTTGATCCAACGGCCCATAATCCAACTGCCTATGCGCCGCAAAACATTGCCGCGTATAGTAAAAAAAATTTATATATATATATACACATATTTTAAGCACCTGATAGATACACTCAAAATAGGACCGCATCTCTCACAAAACATGAAGTTCATGATTATGAGAGAGTGAGATATTAGTGGCTTTGTTATCTCCAGATCTCTCTCTTATCATAATTCGGCCTTTCGGCTTTAAATCGTCATCCACACCTGGCTTTTATCTTTTATCTATTAAAATACGCCTCAACTGACGTCGCCAATTGGTTGGGTTGGGTAGGGGAATCAAGCAACAGAGAGTCTGCCTAAAAAGATGGAATGAAATGGATGTACATACAACAAAATTTGCGATATTTTCCCTGCAACATAAACAAGAATATATATATACAAAAAAATATCGAGGTAGAGAAGAGTTTTCCTTGCCTAAATAAGTCAAGCAAAGCCCATATCTATTTACAAAAGCCCATACATGAGAAGGCATTACGGTCTCGACCGCTTTGCAAAGCCCAGCTCGGACATGCTCTGATTAGACGGCCCATTACGAGGGCTAATCTGAATCCACAATCAAGCCCAGTGGCAGGGTGGATTTGGAGCCCAATTCTTATCATTAAAGTGGTCCGCATTTCAAGTCATTCTTTGGAAAACATGCAGGGGAATATTACTGTCAACGTCTCTCGCAATTGAATATGACTTCACCTTTTTGTCAACGCAATGTAATATTTCTCTCGCATCTCTTTTATCTTTTTCGTTATTTCCTCGGCAAAAAGCATCCTCGATCTGAACATGTTGAAGCCATCAAATTTTGACTTAAAATCTATTCCATTCAAACATGGTTCAATGCGTTAGCATTTAAATACTTAGCACCTAGCTCCAACTTGACACATAAAATTGTAACCAAGGCCATAAATTTATATCCGACCAAACTTAAGCTGTAAATGGCCTGAAGTAAACTGTTCGACTCTCCTAAAAATCAATTAGAGCCCCAAATTAAATAGGTAATAATATTATTTAATAAACTTTATACTTGATTTAATAAGTTTAAAATAGTAATCCATATAAAGTTTAAAGTACTCTTATATAATCATAGAGAAAAGTGAAGTGCATGCTAGCTTAGTTGGCGGAAAGTAGGGTGATGAAAATTTTTTCTACAGTTAAAAGTTAAAAGGCTAGGAACAATAAAAAAATTAATACATATTCATAAATATAAAAATAAGATTACATTTTTTTCATACGTATTGAGAAAAGTGAAATTTTTTTCTACGATCATCTGTTAGAAGGGTAGAAAAGTCGCATTTCTCTTTTGCTGCGACAAGAACAGACTCTGGCCGAAATCAATTAGGACCTTTATAAATATAATTAAGGCAATGGTATTATTTGGGAACCACCCCAACTTTGTACGTTATATATACTCATTTTGCTCCAATGGTTGGATCAAAGTTTTCATAGAGAAAAAGGCTACTGATATTTTTTCCTTACATACTAAACGTGAGCAAAGCTGGAAACATGAATCCCAAAATGAGGTCGCCAACGAGCCGATAACATATTTCCCCCAGATATGTCTATATCACATCACCGAAAGCATGGTATGATAAAAAGATTCACCAAGTTGTTGCCTCATAATTGTAAGAGGTTTGGACGCTGTGAAAAAAGATACGATGTGAACTCGAAACTACTGGTGATGAATCATAGAGAACGCCTAGTTAGTAGTGCAAAGAAATCAGTATATGATAGGCATTCAATACACAAAAGCTCAACCTCCTTCCAATAGCCACCCCACTGTTGCCATCATCATGAACCATGATCCATTCTATATATGGTGCGTCCAAACTAATTTTTCTTCATATGTTAAGGTTCCCTCTATTACTGCATTTTGATGCATGCACACTCAAGTCTGGTTAAGTACAAAAATAACCAGGGCAACACTAGCTGCTGAATTAAAACATAATCTGTTGACTTGCCCTGATCAACTCACTATCAATCATTTGTATATATCCAGCTGTTATGGGACAGGAGAAAGAGATGGAAAAAGTTGGGTGGAGGGGGGGGATAGCATTTGACAAAATAGCTGCGATGTCTTCACCGAGGCCCACAAGCCCAAGTGGTCTTACTTACCAAACAAAAACAATGTAAAACATTCATGATTAGGCCATAGCATGCGCAGCTTAGGCTTAGCACTCTACCTTACTTTCTCCCAAGCGTGCCGCAGATAGAAATTGCAAACTCAAATTCCAACCCAGAGCATTGCAAATCTTATTAATGCAAAATATATCACCACCTTTTTTGCTGCCTATAAATAGCGCGAGACATCGAACAATCGGGGCATCAATCTCTCGCTCAACTTGGCCATACGTGCATTGAAAATGAAGGCCTACTACTATGCTGCATTTGCCATGATACTGCTCATTGTGGCCATGGAGGCTCCCCTCACCATGTCGGTCACCTGCAGCGTGGGGCAGCTATTCCCCTGCGCGGCGGCGATGCTATCGTCTGCACCGCCGTCGGCCGCCTGTTGCAACAGGCTGTCTCAGCAAAGGCCTTGTCTGTGCAAGTACATGACAGACCCCAACCTCCAAAAGTATGTCAACTCGGCCAACGCCAAGAAGGTGGCCATGACATGCAGAGTTGGTTACCCGCGCTGCTGAAATTTGTGCTCATCTGATCTATATATGCTGCTTCACTAGCTTGGATCCGTAACACCTACAAGGGTCATCAAAAAAGCATATGTTGTACGTAGCTTTGTGTGAACTACAATGGTAGCAGCTGATTATATATCTAAGTATGCGTGCTCTTCGTTTAGCTATGATATTCTAGTTCTAATAAGAGGGGACTGGATTGTGGCGGGTATTGTCACAATTCAGGTGTCTAGTACGACTCAGTTGCGGAATGGTATATGAGTTTTTAAGATAGTACATTTTGTAAGCTTGCAATGATGGTTGTTAAAACGTGAATCTAGACAATGTCATTTTACGAAACTGCTAAATAGTTTGATAGAACAACAAGCAAAATCTGAAACTCTAAAATTTTTAGAATGTTGAGAGTGGGATTAGAATCCTCGCCCTTTCGGAGCAAAACCTTAATCCGGCGCCGTAGACCAACTCGGCAATTAATTTTTAACTTAGTAACCGAGCTTCGACAATTACAGCTCAATCTGATACAATGCCCCTCAAATCAAGGGAAATGGATCGTGACGTTGAAATAATAATAATAAACAAAATCTTGTCTTGTGCTATGACTAAATTGATTTTATGTCTTCAAACTGATGAAACTCAATGCGTCTCCGAAGACATCACTTTCGGGATGGCATTTTGTACAGCTGCTGCTGCTGGGTAATTTCAAGCTTTTTATATGATTCGGGCAAACGTAGACGTGAGGATTGAATGTAAGAGAATGAATCCGGCAGAGTAACAAATCAATTAGAATGTAAAATAGAGGAATAATCTGATTTTTCTGGGGAATGAAAGGTATACAACACAGAATAAGGATACTACATCCTTGCCTGTTATCGAGTTTGTTTTTTCTGTCAACCCACTCAAAACAACATGCATACATGTTCCTATTATCCACCACAGTTTGCATGTATAACTTTCAACGGCTTGTCAGCACACCATCGTAACACATAACTTCTAACGTTGAAAGCTTCAACAACACTTGAACATCCAGAGTAAATGAGCAAGAATTTGGATGGAGCGTGTGTTTTGGCAGGGAGAACGGCTTGTAGGGTTCCCTCCAGCTCTGCATCCTCGGCATTACGCCCCTCTATGGCATGAAGTTGTTGATAGGTCCAAAAGAATGGGATTAATTACAAACATAACTAAAAATGATTGTGGAGACTACCCATCATGGTTGTGGAGACGATTCGGGCAAGGGAAAACCCCTCAGAACTTTCATCTTCAAAGGTGCAAGAGGTTGGAGATTGGATTCCAACCCAAAAGCCACGGCTTCTTATCGGAGGGTACAGCAAAATTGAGCTCGAACATTTCTCTGCTTGCCTTCTTCCCTTCACAGAATCCAACCAACTTTGCCACAATCTCTGCACTTTCTTGGATGTGAATCTCATCATGCGGGTCGGTCCACAGTTTGTTCACCAGCTGGATTCTCCGGTGCTTCCCTTCCATAGGAACGTCCCACCTCATGTACAACCTCTGCCGTTCCTCTAAACTCAATCTCGAGTTCAACCTCTTTGCAAGAAATTCCCTTTCGCTCTTCAACGCTCTAATACTTGTGCATTAAAAACAGCCAATTTTAGCTAATCATTTCTTAGCTACAAGAACAATTAAAAATTTTGCAATAAGTATACCTAGAGGAAAGAGACACAACGGGTTCTTCTTCTGTCCTTGCTGGGCTGGGGCTAGCGTCTACATTCTCCGCCAAATGCTTCTGTAGCCAATTTAGCCTCCGAAGCTCGACCTCCATGTAAATTTGATCTGCGGCGTCCCCAGTTAATATCAAATAGAATTGCGTCCGGTGAATGATAGACACATGACAAATGTCCCATAATAATATAATTTGTTGCCTCTGTTCCCTATATACGGCTAGCCATGCCGATGGCGACCTTGCGATTTCGTGCTCGTTCCCGTCATCATCTGATGCTTGTCCTGCTGCTTCGTTAGCTTCTAACTCCAGGACCTATTATATTATCACGTTAAGATATCAAAAACTAAAGGTGTTTGTCGGCAGAAGTAAAGTTAACTTCTCGTTGGAAGACTCCTCCCTTACCTGGCAAACCAGTAGCTGTTTCTGGTACTGGAGCTTGGCAACTCGCTCCTTGAGGCCAGTCACGTAGTCCTTTATGCTTCTCACATTCTCCTCGGCAGCATTTTTAAACATCTTCTCCATCTTTCTCATGTTAACTGAACTTGACCGCCCGTAGCATGGTGTGCCCTCCCTCGATGAAACATCTCCACCATCTTCACTCTTTGCTGGCGTGGCTGTCTCCGAACTGACTCCCAGGGTTCTAGTGCATACTACGTCGTCGGCCTCTGGCGCCCTGTTTTCTGTCTCGAAGTCCTTAACCATCCGCGAAGGAGATAAAGGTGAGCAAGGGGACTTTATCAAGGATGGTCTATTTATATTGCTGCTCAATGAGAGAGGAAGAATCTTCTTCTTCTTAGATTTTCCTTTGCTTGATTTGGCCGCTGTGTCTTGCAACTGGAGACTGCTAGGAAGAGACTGGACAAGCTTGTCTATTGATCTTTGGACATTCTCGAGCTGCTCTTCGAGGTTGGCAATGCCGGCGCCCTGTGAATGGAGTCTAGTAATTTCTTCCTTTAGATTGGCACCCACTGTTCTCTCGAGAACGCCCTCCTCCCCTGCATCGACCGTCTTTCTGCTTACCTGTCTGACGGCGCTCATTTCTTTAATTTCGGCTTGTAGCTTCGCGATGGTTTCTGCTGCATTTTGGTTACCAAGCCTGTGGCAAGCAACCTCCTTCTGAAGCACCTCAAGAGCTCTGTTAGCTTCTTCTCCGAGCTGATCTTGAAGCTGCTCAAGTTTGCGGATTTCGTTGATCAAGACAAAGGGGGTTGTGGACGATTGCCTGACGTTTGGCCTTCCCGTTGTGCTTCGGAGTTTGTCGCCTCTGTTCAGTTTTTTCAACTCCCGAACGGGTGAAGCAAGGCCGGCAAACGTAAGACACTTCGCCACCTTGTTGGGAGTTTCCGATATGATTGAATTCTGTAGAAAACCATATAATTTAGAACATAATAAACATATCATTTAATTAGATTTCAGTGAAAAAAATGAATCTATTTAAACTGCATTAGATAAAATCCTACGGGATGTTCTTCATTCACTTTTCTACGCAATTCATCACGCTCTGCCAGCACTTCATCCCGCTCGGCCAACACTTGCTCCAATAGTATTTTCATCTGTCGATATACATCATTATTCGCACAACTTCAATGGTAAATTCTTAGTTAAAATACGTGTTCGCAAAAAGCTCACCTTTTCGATAGTCATGTCCTTCTCTACCAACAAGGCCTCCAAACCGGCAGAAGATGGTTCTGGGGTTCGAAGCTCTGCCTCAAGTCTAGCTACTTCTTTCTGCAATTGTTTAACTAATTGTTTGTCTGAAGTCACCTGGGCATTAATCCAAATATGCACTATGTTCACTTGAGCACTATGTAAAAAGTCAGAAGGAGGATACCAGAATATTGTTAACAGGAATAGAGCAGCCAAAATAGTATACGCACTATGTTCACTTGAGCAGTATTGGTTACTTCTTTCGCTCGGGTTGCGAAGGACAGTGTATTGCGTGATTGTTCGACATGGCTAAGAGCAGGACTCATAGTGCAGATGATGGCAGTTCGAGCATTTCCACCAAGTGAAAGCTGCAATATGCGGGTGAGCTTTGAATCTCTGTAAGGGATGTGGCCACTTTTCTTCCCAACACTAAAAGCAGAAAGAAAATAAAACTTAAGTTTCGAAAAAAGAACCGTTCTATTAAAACAACATAAAATGGATGCTATCTATCAGACACTATTCTGAAAACCAGAAATCGCCTTTAATTGATAACATATTGTTACAAGGCAATAATACATGCATAAAAAATGAGATAGTATCGTAACAGAATGTTGGCTAGGTCAATGTAAAAGCAATGTAAAATTTAGAAAACCTTGGACCTGAGTTTCCTGATCACAGTTGTGAGTGTTAACAAGCTGCGGTTGATATGGCAACCTTCCTTGAGCCTAGCACCATCAGCCTGCGTCTGAGAAATTCTTTCACTTCCGGCAAGGTCGACAAAATTCTGAATAGATAATGCCCACGTAAATTATGTCCATATTTAACAATTTTCATTAGATACACTCTTAGGCTCTTGTGCTCTGTTAAGTTATTACGAAAGAAATATAAATGATATGAAAATTTAAATGATCAACCATCCTAAAATTTGTATATATACAATATATTTTTAAAAAGAATAAGTATTTTTATAATGTATTTTGGGTTCAAATTAATGATGATTACCTTCAAGTGGCCTACCTATTTTTTTGTCATCGGTAAAAAAATTTTCCAATAAGAAAAAGTGAAAAAAATTTTGCTCATAGGAGACCACACAAATAGGCCATGTAAGACAATCATGATTATTTTATGCTCTCACTTAGATATATTATACTTAATTTATATATAAAATACTTAACTTAATATTATTTTGATATAAAATATATTAAATATAACTATTTTTTGTAAGGTTGAATATTTTAAAATTTTCATATCTCCTTAAAGAATTTGACGTCTAACTTACCAAGGTAGCAACAAAGGACTTCACGCAGCTTGAGTTTTCGCGAAGACTGCTCTCTATAATCTAAAATTTAAGACATAAGAGAACTTGTAGATCGTAAATATACATCTTATGGTATGACAAGACAACTGCTTACAATAAACCATTACCAGTCTAATGATTTGATGCGATCTTGAGCTTGTATCATTTAAAGCAGTTTCTCCTACCTGCCTCTGAGCTGCAAATAAAAACCATCACATTAGGTTCCTATATATTAGTTTTGATCTCGATATAAATTCCAGTGCGCTAAAAGAAAACTACCCGACCTTCACAAATACTAATCAAGCGCCTAAGATGCTGACCATCACTTGCAGTTTCTTCCATCAACTTCTCGACTATGGTTCCCTTCTGCAGTCAGGCAACAGGGTGTAACGCTAATTTTTTTGGTGGCGATAGTGAAGTAGCATTAACCTTTCAAGAGAAAAGAACTACCTCTGGATCATCCAAAAGCCTGAGAGGTCCAGAATCAGGGTTTAAGAGGTCCTTCACAACCTCATTGTAAATTTCCAGAGCTGACATCTTGATTGTAAAGTTCCTTTCTGGAGTCTGAATAAAAAAGATATTTCAATATTATTAAAATATAAAACTGCAATATAGCTAGTTTATTAATCAACAAGTGAATATAGAACATACATTATCTATATGTCGGTAAATGTCCTTTACTGCGCATTCTGTAATGCCTCTCATAGTAAACGTTTTTCCGCTGCTGGTCTGTCCATAAGCAAAAATAGTTGCTGCAAGAAAGTACGAAGCAGTTGCAAATGTCAAGGTAAATAATTTGCCTTACTTAATTTGATAAGACATGTTTTTGTCTACTACCATTTATGCCTGTTAATGAAGACAACGCAACATCTTTGGCTCCTTCTTGGTACACCAACTCAGTTGCACAAAGAGGTCCAAACACTTTGTCTAATAAAAACAGAAATAATCAAGTGAAAAACTAGAATAAACCAAATAAACAACAGAAGCTTAATTTCAAGGAAGGAACATAATTCTCACCAAAGGAGTAACAGGCTGGCAACGTTAAACGATCCTGCAAAATTGGACGGTCCTGTGTAGCGGGATTGAACTTTATTGTATGCTCATCCACACATTCCCATCCTACTTGGTCCTTGGCCAGTATTTCTTTCTTACTCAGAGGCCTCAAACGCACAGTAACAAATATCTTCTCTTCTTTTGCTTTAGGCACTCCAGGTGTAGGCGCTGGAGTTCTGCTCTCTACCTTTGAAACTGGAGTGCTAGTGGGAGTTTTGAATGCCATTTTTTTTATATGTATATACCTGCCATTGAAGAATACAAGAGAAACAAACCAGTAAAAAATGTGATACATATTTTTCTGTAAAAGCAGCCTTTATGTAGAACACATCATGAAATTGAACTGAACCAAGTTCTCATGGGGTTGTGAGTTGAAACCATGTTTATAATTTGCATAAGATGGCATCATAAGACTTAGGACATCAATTACAAACAAATTATTTTTATCTTTCGCATGCTAAAAATTCTGAATCTATTTTATAGGATTTCAAATATAATTCAACATCCTCAGCTGTCTGATCCATGCAGAAAAAACAACCATGAAAAAACAACCAATCTAGAGGTGGTAAACCTAAAACCTAGAGTCAATGTTTGGACATAGCAATGTGTTAAGAAAATTATTCACGGGGCAAATTCAGACCCATAAATTTCCTAATTCTTAGAACAGATCAAACCCTTATAAAATCCGCATCATATTTCACAAGTACGGAAACAATAAGACTAGATCAGATCAACAACTGAAGGTATTGATTCAACAAGGTATCTAAAAATCAAAATTTATGAATTAACAAAAAAAAACACTACAATCAGACACATTAATTGCCTAATTCTTACAATAGACCCACACCCTGACAACATATTTGACAAGTATGAAGGTAATAAACCTAGATCAGATTCAGATCAACTACTGCAACTATTGACTTCAATTTTTTTATGAAAACAAAAAATTACAGTAAAAATCACAACACCCACGCGCTTCTTCAATTTCCCAAATCCAATCAAACGAAGAGAAAAAATGAAAACTCCATCCCGAGCGCAAAATCGCCATCACCCAAACTCCAAATAAATAAATAAACAAATCCAGGAAATCCAAACTCCACACAATCCAACCCTAATCTTCCAAAAAAAACAACAACAACAACAAAAAGGGTCTAGAGGGCTTACAAAATCACAAGAAGAGACCGCCCACCGAACAGGAAGGCGCTCAAAAAACTTGCACCTAGAGAAGATCTCGCTCCGGCGGACCTCCGACGGCGACGGAGATGGCGAAGGCTGGTAATCGATCGGAAATGCGAGAAAGGGGGAGGCGAAGCTGACGTAAATGGCGTCGAACTCCTCCTCCTGCACCTAAAATCAAAACCTACGAATTCAAAACAAAGCGAGAACTGCACAAAAATCCAAACAGAATCCTTCCAACGTCCCCGTCATATTTCACACAAGTACGGAAATAACAAACCTAGATCAGAACAAACCACTGTAAACAAAGTTACGAAAACGATACAAAGATCACCAAGGGAGCTACCGATTCAAAGATCACCAGTGCAAGAACAAACCGTACAACAAGCTCAAGATCGCCACCATGCAAACTCCATTAAAGGGAAAAAAACCAACAAATCTATCCAGTTTTGAAGAAACCTCCAAAAACACTCACAGAATCAGAAGAAAAGATCGGCCGCCGCCGGAGAGGATCTGGCCCGGCAAACACACCGACGTCGGCGGCGGCGATGGAACGGAAATGCGAGAGGGAGAGTTGAGGGAGCTGACCGATTTGGGGGCCCGGAGAAGGTAGATTGGGCGAGCAAGCGAGGGGTGGGAGAGAAGATGGAGAGGTTCAAATTTTGTGCAACGGCTAGTTTTGGGGGGGGTGCAACGTGGCAGGTCACGAGAGACGCATATAAACGGTCTACATTTCTGGGCCCCGAAATGTTTACTGTCCTTAATCGAGTTTTTTATCGTTGCTTTACAGATTGATTAGGGTCTTTTGCTTTTAATATTTTTATTTCTTTTCTCTCTATTTTTTCTCCGAAAATATAAATCATAAACGTTGTGAGCAAGCTAATTTTTACATTCCTCTAAAAGCAAAAATGCTAACTAAACTCATGTTTTGTCTTTTCACTCTCTTTTTTTTATTAATTCAAATATAAAAAATTAAAATATACAGGATATTCATTCTTACACAAACAATATTGTGATACAAACGTATTCATCACAAATCAATAATATTTGTGTACCATGGTATTAACTTGCGGGCACTCGCGATGGTGATAAGAGTGTTTTTTGATGTGTAGAGTCACGAGTTATGTAACCCTCTTTTGAAAGCCATAGCTATTCAACACAAACTGCCCAAATTTCAACTTGACAACATGCATCATAAAGAATAGCAATAGCGCCTCAATTAATTACTACAGACCCCATGCACAAAAGGATCATATAGTGATAGCCGGTCTATTTTCAAAGTATTTACTTTTTGTTTTCCAGCAAAGTATACTTTCACAATTAATACTCCCACAATAACACAACTTCGCCAAAGAAATACCGAGGAAATTTATCAACAAAACCTACATTCATCAACAACTTACAACCACCATTACAGTGTCAACCTCTAAAAGCTCGTGACTGTTTCAATACTGACTCATATTTAATAGACATCACCGCAAATAACACTACAATTACAGACACTGAACTTTCTACATCCTCTACTACAAAACATCATGATCAAAATTACATCCAGGCTACATCCACGTATAATACATCATTTTTTTTACAACTGATGCAACTTTTTTTTTATTTCAATTACTTGCTAATTCCCGCATTGAATTTCCCCATAAACTATAGACGATATTTACGTCCGCCGGCCACTGAACAAACAGAATACTAAATTCCTGTGTTAGCATGTCCGGCAAGTCTTTGCATCCAATAATAAGGATAGGGATGTTTCAAAGCACTCCGCATAAAACAGGCACGCCCAACAAGCAATTTCCGCACTACATCATCTTCGATGTGCACAATTTGAAGAAAAAAACTGGTAGTCAGGGTGATTGACCTCCAGTATCCTAAGCCATTTGGCCGCAGCCTCCAAAAGAGGATAAGCCGATTGCCGCTCACCAGCTCCTCGGCGAGCCCAAAAGAACCTTTATACTTGTACCATGAAAGACCGAAACTGGGAAGTAGACCCTTTGGAGGATAATCATTTCCTCGAGGATGAGTAATAACACCATTTGAGGCTGAGAGAAATTGAGAACAATGTCAGTGGACCAAGAGAGTGGCGTTAGAACATTAACATGAAGTCAAGGCACTACCTCCACAGAGGCGATGAGGCATAACAAAGATTCAATACATTCATTCACTGCTTAAAGAATTCTATGAGATACTAGTTAAGATTACTAACAAAAGAACAGCTCATATAATTATAATACTTCTCCCCTATTTTCCACAACGAAAATATAAACAGAAATGAAAACCAATAAATGGCAAATAAAATTCCTCATTTACCTCCCATCGGCATAGATAAAAAATGAAAGGTCAGAAAGCAAGCATCTAAATCCCTTAATGTCGACCCTGTTGGAATTCTGTATATAGGGTACCTGTATAGAAGGCAAGCTTTAAATATACGTCCATACAACTTATTTGCAATAAGAGATATAGAGAACATTCTTTGTCACAAAACAAAATTTCAGTATAAACTCGTAAAAGGAAAAAGTAAAGACCACGCATAGATTGCATACCATGCCACTGACATCCAACTGGAAGATGAAATATCACAACTTCTTAGTGTCATCAATTCGGGATAACGACCGGTAAGATTTGCAATCTACAAGAGAATGCATTCAAGCATCAGATACAATCCACTGCATTTATCACTGTTCGAATAAGTTGGCAGCAGAATTTACCATATCAGCTAATGGCTCCCGACAGTGTGGCTGATCGTGCTCGAAATATTCAAAGAAAAGATGGCCCTGTTGGATGCCTACAGAACTATCATCACTACGAAAAGAACATTCAGAGCAATTCTTAGATCTATCATTCAAAGATATATTATCCATTCTGAGGAAATTAGCTTGGTCATCCGAAGAAAAGATATCATGCCGCTTCTCATTTGCAGCAGATCCAGTGCACCTTTCAAAAACAGCATCACAGACAGATAAAAATTTGTATTCCAGGGAAAAGTTAACTGTTTCTTCAAATAGTAAGTCACGGAGAGGGAACTGTTTAAGGTTATTTTATATGACAGCAAAAACAAAAACGATAATAAACAAAACACATTGTAATGCAAGGTACCTAATTATCGAGCAAAAACTAATAGAATCAACCCGCAGAAATGTCACAAATATCTCAAAGAAGCTAATATCAACCGTGATCCAATTGAAAGAAAATTACAAGGATACGTATATAAGACTATGTATTGAATTGACAGGCATATTCAATCACAGTTATAATTATACATCGCGCTACCAAAGATAGCCATATTGATAAAATGAAAGACAAAATGAAAGTATTGAATTTACAGCAATTCAAAGAACACGACTGTATAAGGCATAGAATACACTATCTTAGAAAAACATAAGAGGGAATGATGTAGGAGTTAATACATCAACTTAAAGAACCTAACTGCCTCGGAAAACATAACACACATCAAGCTGCAGAAAGTTAACAAGCTATATCCAAAACAATAATTGCCTGAACAGCCAGCTCCAAGATAAAAGCCACCAATATTATATTAACGTTACGATTCTCCGATAACTTGAGACATAAAACTCGAGTAGAAATCTGTGACTTCATTAAAATACTGAGTCCAACTTAAAGAAGTAGTTACCTTATTCAATCATGAATAGACCACATTGAAGAAAATTCCAGCAACATCAAATAATTGGGCGGGATATATAACTATAACAATAAATCACTGACCGCACTACCCAATTTATCATCATCTCCCAATTGCATAGCTTGCATTGGCTTATAACTCATTATACAAAACAATGTCGCGACCCATACATATGATTGTATGTACCAAGGGCTGCTACTAATCAATCAGCAGTTCAAACACGAATATTTAAGATCATATCATCAAATACAAAAAATCAATAGAATCATCAACTCAGCATCAATCAAGTCAAGAAACATTATTTGAAGAACCAAAATTTAACAATGCCATCCTCCAAAGAAGATTACCTAGATTGATCCGATGGCAAAAGCCCACCATAAATCTGTATGCCGGAGAGATAAGGCACATAGTACTGCACAACCTGCTCTTTCTCATTCAGAACAAGAGGCACGCCGGCGCCATATGCACTCCACTCCCGAAAAGACTCCCACAAGTCCCCAAGATAGAAATAGGCTTCGGCATTCTGATCATCATCCACACACCCTGCCATCATCTGTCAAAACAAGAACACAACACCAAGGTCGCCCACAAGCACAAAACCCAAACACCAAAAAACACAAAAACAGGGAAACAAACCTCGGGCGGGAACTGCACCGGGAACGACGGGGTGGTCGCTTCCAAGAACCGATCGAGATTGCTCCGCCGCGCCTTTGCCGGCTCCGTCGAAGGAAGAGACGACGAAACCGCCGGGGCCTCAAAAGGTTCGTGCCGGTTGCCAAACCCGACGTCCGGAATCGCCGGAAACGGCGCCCGCCGCTGGGACCGCCACAACTGGCCGCTCCTCCGGTCACCGCCCGGGCAGCACCACCGATCGCTGCCGTGGTTGCGTATAACCTGCAATCCCGCCCCCGACATCTCCAGATCCTTTACAACTCCAAACCTCGACAAAATCACCTCAAAAAATCCCCAAAAAAGCCAAAAAAATTGCAAAAATCACAACCCAGAACAACAACAAATGAACCAAATCAAGAATCTGAAAGTCTGCAACAATCTGATCGATGGAACGAAGGAGACGACGAAAGGATCGCTTTTTTCAGTATTTTGATTATTTTTGGTGGGGTGGGATGAGCCAAAGTCGGAGGGAGTCCAAAGGAAGAAGACGACACTAATAGGGGGCCTCCTTGGAAGGGAGGCTATGATTGGTGGATCGCCGGCGACGCGGATCGCGAGTTGATCGTACGGTGGATAATCGGACACACGGTGGACGTGGCGTATCGAAAACTGAAATGGGGGATTGGTTCGCAGCGGGGATGTTAGCGGATAATGCTCGTTTGGATGTTGTGGTGACGACGACACAGGTCGGTGGCACGTGCGAGGGGCCGTTGGATCGCATTCAGCTCCGTGGGTCGACCATCTATCCATGGGAAAGGGGTTTATAATATAAACTAATAATGATATTTCCTACTTATTATGTAAATTTATTTTGACAAAGTTAAAAAAACTATAATTAATTTTCTATTCTAGCATATATAGTAGGAAAAATAACCACCTGAAATCATATATTTTCCCAAAGATAAAGATTTTATGTATTTTAATTATAATTTTTCAAGGCACATTTTTCCTAGTGTTAAAACAAACTTGTCTATTTTGATAATCTTTAAAAAAAAACTATTTATTGTGATATTTTTGAAGCAAATTATCTTTTTTTAGCAAGAATATTAACATGCCAAAAAATTTATAAAAGGAACCAATTCAGAAGGGGCCATAATTCAACTTGTCTCTATGTGCCCCAACCAAAGTCATTAATTTACAGTATTTATACATGGCAAATTATCTTTATGTCCTCTCTAGCACACCAACCATCCATGTTTATCTTCTTCCCACAATAAATTATAATGCTAAAGGGTTGTCATTTCAACAATTATAACATGATAAAGATCTTAAAAATAGATAATCTCCTATTTCTAAAAAAAAAATCAAGCCATTTAGACCTAAAAAATTAGTCCTATGGTCTTCTAATTGTTTATTTTTTAATTCAGCCTTTTAGAGAGTTCCGATTTGTGTGGGTCTTAAAATTATACTCTAATTATAAAGGGCTTTAAAAAATTATGTATTGTTCTTTTGTAACAAGTCTTTGCATATATGAATTTTATCAATGGTCTCAACTTTTTAATCTAGACAAAAAATAAAGTTCTTTTTATTTAGAGAGTTACCAAAATTAAAACCAATTTAAAAATAGAAGCTCATTAATTTAGCAAAATAAGAATTTGACTGATATAAATGAAATATTGTGAATATATATACCATGTTGAAAGAAAATGAGTTCAAACTTGGCTTTGTTTGGATTATAGATTTTGAGAGAAAAAACAAAACTTTAAGATCAAGTACAATCGTTGAATTAAAGTTTAACATTTTACGTATGGTGAGTTAAAGTTCCGTTTTTAATTTATTCCTTAAATATAAAAATAATGTGTAATTATATAGTAAATTAGTAATCTTAGTCGGGGCGTATAGACACAATAATACAGCCGATCTAACTCACGTACCTCAAAAAAAATGTGCCTCAAAATACTACATATTTTTCTAAGGGCCATATTATAGGATATAGGATTTCTATGATGGGCCCAACCACGAAAATCACAAGTGCTATGGAGTAGAGTGGCAACCAGGTGACTTAGCCAACTCAATATCATCAACTTGTCATTTTCTAAGCGAAAGTGAGCCCAAGCTGGTCCAAGCCCGATCAAGCTGAGCTCGGGCTTAATCATGTTAAAAACTGAATATTATTTTTAGACTGCATTAATTAGCTAGAGTATAAAATCGTTGCGACTTAAAATTTTTCATAAATTACTCGGACTTTAAACAGTGAATTATTAACTTTTTATCTTAATTTTGTTAATTTAGTTCGTTGTTTTATGAATCTTATTTTTATAAATGTTATATATATATAGAATAAATTATTTTGCAGTAAGCTACCTCAAGCTGGGCTTATTTAATGTGTACGTCTCTAGAGCTGTTAATTTTTGTCAATAAATTTAGTTTAAAAAATTAAAGAAAAGATAATTGGAAATTGACAGACCACCCAATATACTCATACATACGAGTGGTACAAAGAATACTCACTGTTAGCATGGGCCGAGAGAATTTTAACACGGCTGGTATTACTTCAGGCAACCGTCTTTTTAGAATGGCGACCATCTCTTGTGAGCTACCCCCTTACAAATTGCACATAAAGCTTTAAAACCTAAAAAGTATTAAAAATTATCTATTTATTGGGTTTGTCCCACATCGGTCGTAGAGATTGTTGGTGACTTATATATAAGTTAATGAGAAAGTCTTAATTCTTAAACTAATTTTTAGATTAAAAAGGCTAATGATACCTATTGCGATTTTTTAATTATTTAAAGTCTTTTTGGGGCTCAAAGGGTCCAATAGTAATTTCAGAGCTTGGTTGGGGCCCAAAGGGCCCAACAAGTAGTATAGCAAAGCTCGAGGAAGGTTTGTCTGCACCGATTGTTATTATTTCCTTCAAGGGTTCCACCTGAGGATTTGAAGAGGAGTTTACTTCTGATTTAAAGGGAATGTGTCAGACGATGATAATTTCGGCTACGCCCGATGTGTGAAGAGAGTTGTTGGGTTTATCCCATATCGGTCGTAAAAGTTGTTGGTAACTTATATATAAGCTAATGAGAAAGTCTTAATTCTTGAACTAGTTTTTGGATTAAGAAAGACTCGTGACACTTATTGCAAGTTTTCTTTAGTTGTTTAAAGCCCATTTTGGAGTTTTGAAGGGTTCAATAGTGATTTCGGAACTTGGTTAGAGGCCTAAAGGGCCCAAAACTATTTACTTCAGTACTTATTAAACCTTCGAGATTGAAGAGGTATGTGTGGAGAAAGAACCGGGAATCACCCTACCAGTAAAATTGTTTAATTGCAGATTTGTCAGATTTAAGTTTTCCACAAATATGCTCTCCTGCTCAGCACTAAATATGCGACCGAGTCACGTATTTTAGACAAACCCGTTTAAACGTCGAACTTCCTGTCCTTTTGTTGCCTTTAATTGTCTGTTCTTATTTTATGAGACTTGCTGCAGTTTCAGATCATGCAGCCATTGAGCTCCAAAGAATGTGTTAAGATCAAGGGACTCAATTCTTTAATTGATACTAAACATTTTAGCGTACTACCCCGCAACACGGAGTCATATACTACAATTCATGGCTGCCCGGATTCAACAAGTCAACAGATCAGCAAACCAAAAGCTAGCTTGTATTGTAATAAGTGAATGGAGCTGGCCAAAAGACGTTTGAAAAAAGTAATTTGTTTCCAAAGCAAAATTTTAACAAAACTGATAAGGATGGATAACCATCTGGCGACGAAGGTCCGATTGATTGAATGAATAGTCAACATAATATATGTCACTGGCTTGGAATTAAAAAAACAATACGTCACTGAAAAACGGCTTAATTCAAAGCAACCACCCATGTAATTTCCAACTTCTAGAAACGGTTTGGATCGATACAGGTGAGGAAAATCAACATTTACATCGCCCATGGTCTGGAAACGCATTTTCATTCCCGTATATAGGAAATAAAACCATCCGTAACTTCAATTTAATTCCTATGATCAAATAATAAAAAATGCTATAATTTTTTAAGGTGATTAATGTATCTCAACCTTTACTTAATTTACTCTTATTAATAAAAGGTGAACTCAATATTGGCTTAAGATTAAAACTAGAAAATCACTCAATCAAAATACAAGAAAAATTTTAAAAATATAATAGAAGTACCTCCTACAAAAATTTGGTTTGAATCTCGTTTACTTTAATTTTTTAAGAAGCTAATAAAAATATCTTTCACAGTAAAATATCACGGGTTCAAATCTTGCCAATCTCAACTACTAAGAGTTTATTTAATTGTCTTAAAAATATAAAAAATTAAATAATTATAATTATCTTTCCATTTAAATAAAATATATCTTTAAAATTAATTACACTTTATATCTAAGATATTAAATTATTATAATTTATTTTATTATTCAATAAGAGTTTATATATAAAATTAAAATTTATCTAGTATAGATCGTTATCTTACCTAGTATTTAATAAAGCCAAATTCAAGAAAAATTATTATCCAAATCTCACATATATCCACGCTTATTTAATTCTTAACTCGTTTTTTTGGCTAAATATATCGGAAAAGAGTTAGCCGAAAATGAAATTTTCCTAGGAGGGTTGAATTTAAATTTTGGGCCGAGGGGATGCGTCTAGGGGGTGCATATTTAGTCAGTCGCGTCAAAAATATCTCTAGTAGTGCCTTGTGGTTCATAAGCTACTTAATTAAATATTTATAAAGGACGAAGCTATTAGCACCACTTATCTTAGTAAGACTACACGCATGCCATCTTTGACTCATTGAACCTAGAGAACATATCTGTCTTAGTGGCCACAAACAAATTTATATATATATTAATTAGCTGCGCCTTTGGGGGCTCGTTTGTCACACTTGATCGAAGTGATTCATTGGAATTGGGGACGCATCTTACACCACTTGATCAATCCCTTAATTGTTAATCAAATCCACCTTGTGCGTACCTCGTCAGAATTAGAGGAGTTAAAAGTGTTAAACATGTCAACTAAGTGCGAGAACTGTTCCCAGTCCTTCCAAGCTCGAAGACTTGATCTTTTTGCCTTCTCTCATTTCAACCAGTTGGTTGAGAAGTGGGATGTTGATGTAGTTGTTGACACATTCTAGGTGTTTACCATGTGCCGTCGTAGACACGCAGTTGGAAAGGAGTCCAAAACGACTCAGGCCGTCTTCTCTACGGTGGAATAGAGCCACCATTATAAGTGGACCACGTGCAACACCAGTCGGGGCAGCATGGTCATATACCAAGCCCGACGTGGGTTACTGTTAACTTTTAACACCAGAACAAACGTCCCGTTACCGTTACGATTAACCTTCAAACCCAAAAGAAAGGAGACCAAAGTCCTTTCCATCTAAACCCTCAAACTGTGCCAGACGTAACGGTGGATCTGATATAATTTGGCTTTTATAATTAAGTCATTTAGAAAGAAACCTTAATATTTATGTTCTGTGATGCATTATGTGGCCTTTATGTTCTGTGATGTGGTGGTCTTTACTCTCCCCAAATATGGTGGTCTTCATGTTCTGTGATGCATTACCATTTTCTAGCTCTGTAAATTTTGTCAACAATTTTTGGGGCATATTAGAGGTTTCATCAGTTCTTGGAGGATTTCTAGCCATTTTTACTACCACTTATATTTTTGTATGTTTGATGGTGAATATGATGGTATTTATTTATTTTGTACATTTGTTGAGTGGCATTGCTCTTTTAACATAATTTTTTAATAGTGCAAGTTTTTGTAGTTGCAGATTCTCTTTCTCACAAAGAGCAAGTTTGAATGTATGGAAGTAAATAACTACAAAATTAAGCAATTGGCCTCTCTTATATGCAATTCTATCTAGGCACTTCAGTTAATAATTGTGTTTTTCTTACAGGTTTGGCTAGAATAACTTCGTGTGCACCATAAAAGCCTCAATCCCAAGCTGAATGAACTGCACTCAAGTTTCTCTACTCAAGAAGCTGTGAGCCAAAAAAGCTATTACGAATGCTTTGCTTATAGGATGCCATATATACATCTCTGGATTTGACTAAGGGCAGAGAGCATTTTATTTTCAAATGGAGCATGGGCTTCTTGTAATTTATCCTTGTTATTTCTTTATGTATTCAATTGTTTCAATTGGCATTGTAGTTTTGGAACTTCTTGTATTTTAATGCATTTGGCCAGGAATATCCATTGTTGTAAAGCGCAGATTCCATATGAATATAGAAGTTGCAGTAGCTACCAAGGCATTCTTCCAAATAATTCATATTACAATTTTATTGGCTTCTGTTAGAGGTACAAACTACACTCGTCTTGCAAATAACAATGATCACAATAATAAGGAATTCTCACAGGAGCTGATGAAGTATAAACTAGACCATTCTGCTCTATGGAATTCTCACAATAAAACACCTAAGTTGTACTTCAATGGTCATTCATATTCTAGTATTCATTAAGCTTTATAAGAAATAAATCAGCTAAGGTACCTGAATGACATTAGTATTGTATTTCATCACTTCATGCTCTCCAACATGATCCAAAACGCTCTACGCTCCCACACTACAATATTAGTAAACAAGGATGCCAATTATACAAACTGTAAATTTAGTTCATTTTTTACCGGTAGCTACTTGGTCATGCTATTACTAGCTTGTTCAAGGTTCAATGATAGTTGCCCAGATGGAGCATACACTTGGGCATTTCCAACTTCAATCTGCACAAATTGGATATGAAATTAGGGTAATATAATAATTTGAACAATCACTTAAATATGTCAAAAAAAACACCAAGATGCATCTACTTGCATATTTTTTCAACTCTTCGTCGTGATAGCTTTACCCTTCCTTGCTTGTTTCTTCTTATGCTTTTCCAAACATGACTTCAACCCCCTCTTTATACTTAAACCCTTTCACTATGGGGAGTGATGCATTATCATTTAATTCGTCGTTTTGAAGTTCTTTATTTGGGTTGGACACTTTACCCATCTCGAAGGCAACTCGAGCATTATATTTGTGTACTTCAAGCAACGTTTCATCAATATGAGAAAGAGCAAGAGTGGTGGCTTCTTCAGTCAAGGCAGCCTCAGAAGCTAACCGCCTAAAAGCGAAGCAAATTTCATTATTGCGCTTTGTAAGTGAAACATTAGGATGAACATCTATTATAGAACCTTCCTTGTTACAAGCAGAACCCACTTTTGCTTCTTTGGTCCATCTTTTCAAGATATATTGGCTCGGAAGCTCTGTCACATGGAAGTGATCCAAGACTCTAAATGCATGACAACACAAGATACCCATATAATTAAACTTCTTGCAACTACAATCCAACAAGTTATTTGAGGGATCATACTTAACTGTGTGTATGATTAGGTTGATCCACTTGAATGGTACAAATCTTAGTTGTGACATATTTAACGACTTTCACAACAGCACAATTAACAAGGTTCAAGTACTCGGATTGCACAACTTTGAAGACTGTTAGTGTGTACACACTTTCTGCATGGTTTAGAATACGATTAGAGACCGAAGGATTAATATGACAATATTTCATACGAAATTCAGATGCTGGTTCTATGCGTCGCCGGTCTTGTAGAAGCCTCTCATAATGTTGGTAGAATCGATACAAATTATGCTTTGACTTCAAATAACGCGTGAGCACACTATTCATACTTTCACATCTTTGTGTACTTTTCATATCTCCAGTAAAAATATGTCTTCCATAAACCATTGCCCATTTATACTTTTCATCGAATAGTCCTTATAACCATTCATTGTCTTGGAGATTATACATCACTAACATATCATTCCAACCATTTAAAAATTCATCTTCATTTTCAATGTCATAAACCAACTTCTTGAATTCTTTTGAAATGATTTTTTCATCAATAAAATGATTAAATTGGTAAGAAAGATGTTTACATGCATTTGATGCATATGCCATACACAAATATGATGATGCGTCTGTGGCATAACTTAGGATACAACATTTTTCATTGCTTTGTCTTGATTTGTCTTGATTTGCCAAGAGTTTGCGGCTCTTTTCCATTCATAGTCTACAAAAAATGTCTTAAATAACCATTCAAAACTTGCAGTTGTCTCATCATATAATAGGGTAGCTCCAAAAATAATAGTTTTCTTGTTATCATTCAAACCAACAAAAAGACCAAAAGATCGTTTGTACTTGTTTGTTCGATATGTTATATCAAAGCAAATAATATCCCCAAAATGATGATAATCCACTATAGAAATTGGATTGGCCTAAAAAAATTCAAAACCATACCATCATCATCTAATTGCATCTCATAAACAAATAATGGATTTTGCCACCGTCGTTCTTCAAAGTACTGAATTGTTCCTTTTATACCACCCCTCTCCATTACTTCATGGCGCTTGGTACGCATCCTTGATGCAGGAATCGGCCGATTTAAATCGGATCGGCATCGCGCCGATCCGATTTCGGGGCCGACTCGGTCGGCCCGAATCGACCCCGGAATCGGCCGAGTTCGGCCGATTCCGACCGATTTAACGCGGAATCGGAATCGGCCGATTTAAATCGGAATTGGTTTTTTTACGAAATTACCAAAATATCCTAGGTATGATTTTTATTAAATTATTTAAGCATGGGTAAAATGATAATTTGGATTTTAAAAACCTAAAATCAAACCCGCTCCCCCCACGCCGCCGCCGCTCGTCCGCCCCGTTTCCGCCCTCCGCCGTGCGTCCCGACTCCGGGCTCGCCGCCGACCGGGCTGCCGACCTCGCCGCCGACGTGTGGCCGGACCGAATCGGGCTGTGACGCACGAATCGCCGCCGGCTCTTGGCCGCCGCCTGTTCGTCCGACCGGGCTGCCGACATCGACCGGGCTGCCGACATCGACCGGGCTGCCGACATCCTCCGACATCGCCGCCGCGAGACTCGCCGCCGACCGGGCTGGCGGTAGTGGCGGGGGTAAAGAGTGGCATTCTAGTAATTAAAAGTTGACTCAAGTCTAACTCGAGTCAAAAATAATAATTAATTCTAAATAATTAAAAAAAATCTTAAAAAATATTTTAAAATATCATAAACTATAATACAAAGAATAATATCAAAATAACATCAATATCAAATTTTAATATATTTATATTATAAATTATCAAATTATTATATATGACCGATTAAATTAATTTGGACCGATTCAACTGAACCGATTCATGGCCGATTCAGACCGATTCCGATTCCGATTCCGATTCCCTCGAAAACCGATTCCGATTCCGATTCCGATTCCCTCGAAAACCGATTCCGATTCCGATTCCGATTCATGCAACCATGGTACGCATATAATTGTTATAATCTTCACGAGTAAACCCGAGGTTCTCATATCCTCTAACTTGTCATATATTCAACGGCTTCCCTTGGGCATATATCCTCGAACTGTCCGCTATATCAGCCATAGCAACTTGAGCAGTAGACATTTTTCTTTGTGACCTTAACCTATAAGTGTGTGTTTCCTTTATTAGCTCATGGTTATGATACATATAAATAAACAACATAGATTATGAAATATTATGGATGTTTAATGATTTTTTCAAAAAAATATTTGTGATCGCCAAATATGATCCAAAACAATTTATTTGAGAGAAAATTATCTGTAAAAACTACACCATTATTAACAACATATCAGGAGGCTACATTGGCTTTCACAATTCATACCAATGACTTTCTATAATTTATTTATTCTATTTTGATGGTTAAAGGCATTGAATATTAAAATAATATATTAATATAAAAACTAATTTATCACTAATAAAAATATAAAAACTATATATTTTATATTGAGTTACCATTTTAAAATCATGTGTGCAGTGGGTTGATTGCACATTATTTTTTCTCCTAAAAAGTGAGCTGATTAGGTTAACATCATGTATGGGACGTTATTTCTTCTTCAAGTTCAAATACGCAATTACCACATTTTTAAAAAGGAATAAACAACTCCTACATTGAGAAGAAATAATACCATATTTTTTCAAAAGAAATACACAATCAATGCATTGAAAGAAAAAAAGAGATAGAAATATGGTAGTACCCGGAAAAATAAACATTACTTTGCCAAACATCCTTAACTTAAAAAAATTGAACGTGCATCTTGAAAAGACTTTGATAACATGTGTACTTTTACTTTCTGATGATAATATTTCTCTTTTTTGTTTTTTTGTCTAAGAAAATGGTGACTTATCATCTTCCTATGGTTTGTTAACCCACCCAAAATCCGTTACAACGCCGTTAACTTTACCGGCACAAAAACTTCTTCCCTTTAGATCCCTTTCAAACCTACACGAGAGCCACGCACGTGGGCCACTAGCAGTGGTGGCTATATTCACGGCAGAGAAGGCCTACGGTGCGTTCAAACAGGGCGAACGAGGCAATTTTGCTTCTCCCCTGCTCCAATATTTTTTGTTGTGAAGCCTTTAACGATCCTCCACTGTCATCGACCCATGTATCGCCCTTATCATATTCTTCTAGTCACTTGTCTCCTCTTGATCTCCTCCTTGGATGAAGCCAAAGCGAGAAGTGAGAGTTGCCAACCTTTCCAGTGCGGGAATACCACTTACTCTTACCCTTTCTGGCATAATAATGGTACAAACGAGTACTGTGGGTACCCCTCCTTCGGCCTCACCTGTTCCGACGACGGGGAAAGGGTTCTTCTCCATCTTTCCAGCAATGATTACTACGTCCAAAGCATCAACTATGAGACAAAAACCTTCATTGCCATAGACGCCGACGTTGTCGAGGGACCATGTCCCAGAGTGACCAAAAACGTGAACTTAGACGACTACCCTCAGCTGTCCTTCGCCGACACCGACAAATTCCTTCACTTCTTCTTCAACTGCTCTTCCCCACAGGAGCAAATTCTGCGGTCCAGTTCGCCTTCTTGCTTCAACTATAAATGTTGGAGGTCGTTCGTTTTTATCAACGGGACGTACCCTCCTGGGGATTGGTTTGGAGGATGCCTGGACAATGTTTTGGCGCCCGTGAATGGGGAGCCGAGCTCTTTGATCAATTCTTTTCATGGACTGCTTCAAGGTGTATTCCGATTGAAGTGGACTTCCGCTCCAGCTTGTACCGCTTGCGAGGAGACAAAAGGCTACTGGGGGCACGGAAATTTGTCGGGGGTGATGCGCTTCGGTTGTTTCTGTGATGATGGATTCCATAACAGGACTTGCAACGATGGAGGTACGTTCATCTCATCTCGCTTCTCTCTTTGCTATCGAGCTTCCCCTAATTGCCCGGTTTATGATATCGGTCAGACGGACATGCTTGCTTGATATTTTGACTAAGCAAATGTCATGTCCGTTTAATTAATCATTTTTAGTTTAATTAATCTTGAGTTTAAAATAAAATTAAGTTGCATCTTACCCTCACGGCCGGACAAGATCGCGTAAACTAATTAAATGATAACTAAATTTATTTTGAACTAAACAACTTCAATAAATAGATACAATAAGTTAAGGAGGTTTGATTTTATTGGTTTTGGGGTCAATCCAAATTGAGCTTCTTAACGCATTTAAGTACCCTCATTTTTCATAAAAATACAAATCAAACATATTATTATTATTATTATTATTATTATTCTTACTATTATTATTATTGTTTTTGTTATTGTCATTGAAATTGAACCTAATCAAATTGCTAAATCAAGTTATGCTGCTTAAACTTAATTGTTTTTAATTAATGTTTGCTCACCCCTTAGCATAGTTGTAATAAATGTCTAAGTATATGGAAATAAAATAATATTTGAGTAGGCATAAATTTTGTTCTTCCCACAAATACTAAGGAAACTAGTTTAGACCCCATGTCTAACAAATATTCCAAAATTTTATTAAAAAATAAAATTAGTGATATATAATATTAAAAATATTTAAAAAATTCTGTTAAAATAAAGTTTGATAAATAAATATATAATAATTTTACAATTTAAAAACTTAATAAAAAACAGCTACAAATTCTTATTTAAAAATTCTTGATCAATATCATTTTGTCAAGGTCGGAGCTAAATATTTATATTAAATATCTAATGTAAATTATCTTATACAAAAAATATTCAAACTTCTAACTGACCTTCAACTTTTAATCACCAAAATTCCACTTAAATGTTATGTAATTAGTTGCAATTGTATAAAAACATTTATTATTTTTAACATATAATATATGTTAATTTAATTAATAATATATAAAGAAATATAAAGTAATTTGAAATGCAAATATCTATAAATATTTAATTTTAAACACAATTTTTCCAAATATATTTAAAAAAGTCTTGCTCATTAAAATCGTTTTGAAATTATCAAAAGCAAAAATTATATGAAGAAATGTCACAATTAAATTTTAAATAATAATATATAATTAGTTAAAATAAATATTTTAAATAATTAAAAATAAATATTGACTAATATTGAGTTTTAGGTGAGTAGGAGGTGAAGGGGAAGAGTTTTGGGCTGAGTAAAAGAGGAGTTAAGGAGAAATGAGTGGAGTGAGTTTTGCCCGAGTAGTATTATTATTAATACGCAACATATTTTAATTTAATTAATAATATGAAGAAATATAAAGGAATTTAACATGTAAATATCAATAAATATTTAATTTTAAACACAATTTGTTGGAATATATATAAAAATATCTTACTCATTAAAATCAATTTGAAATTATCAAAAGCAAACATTATATTAAGAAAATTTTAAGTTAAAATTTAAATATTAATATTTAATTAATTAAAATTAGGTGTTTTAAAAGTTTAAAAATAAATAGTGACTAGTATTGAGTTTTGAAAGTGTTGGAGGTGAAAGTGAAGAACTTTTGACGAGTAAAAGATGAAGGAGAAGACGATAGAGTGAATTTTTGTAGAAGTAGGAGACAAAAGCGAAAGGCCTTTTGTGACTATGAGGGAAAAAAGGATTTATAAGGCAGAAGAGAAGACCGAAACTTAATGAAAGAAAAAAAATCATCTTATTATAGTATTTAGTAGAAGTAGATAGTGGATAGACAGATACATATTGGCCTCCCCAAAAGTTACAAAAAAAAAAGAAGAAAAGAAAAAGTTAATAAATATTGTATAATGCATCTAAAGATAAATGTTGTTCAAACTAGGTTCTATTCTCTCTTGGCAACTACGTTCTAGCTTGTCTGCACAAAACCAGCCACTTATCATCTCTCTAGAGCAATAACTAATCTTTTTCAATTACTCAAATATAACTTTTAATATCTATTGTTATTAATAAAATGGAACTTAAATCTTAACCTATGATTAAAAGTAGGAGATTTAACCAATCAAACTTTAATAAAAATAAATAAAAGTAACTCCTTTAGTGATGGGTCACGGGATCAAGTCCGTCTAACTTCAATTTTTAACTTCCTATAAAAAATAATAATAAAAATAATTTTTACTATAGAATGTCACGGGTTCAAATTGGTTTACCTCAATTTTAAATTTCTTACAAGCAAGATTTTGCCTATTTATTTTGAACAAAAATACAAAAAAATTATTATAATTTATATTCTCATTTAATTAGAATTTATGTTTAAAGTAAATTGAAGTATATATAAAAAATATTAAATTATTATAATCCATCTTATTATCTAATGAATAAAATTGATATGCAGCATACTACGTGGGCATGAGGCAACGTCTTGTCTACTTTAATTCAAAACCAAATGCATTTAAAAAACAGGAGTTCAATTGTTTAACTTTTAATATCTCCAACAAAATAAAAATAATCATTCGCAATGCATGGTACAATAATACATGCATAACTATCCATAAAAGTTAGGACATGCTTTTCTTGAACTTGTTCTTGTACCTGCCATAACATTTACATGAATTATTGAAAAAAAGCATACCCCATGTATTATAGTCATATATAAATTATTAATTATTTGGAAGAGAAATTTCTTTGATAGGTCGAGATTTTGGAGAATATACTCACCAATAAGAAAACATAATCATAATAGATCATTAAAAAAATAACTTTTCTCTATTAAGATGCTGTGGAGAAAGTATCGTCTTCGTTATGCAAATTTGGTTGAAGAAAAATTATAAATATCATTTTATATTTAGAGATATTTTAAGGTATGTATGTGTTATTTTTTTAATATTCTTGAAGCAAAAAAATGTGGATAATTTTTTCCTACCAACTTTTCTCTGCCTCTAAAGATAGAAAAGTTTGCCCACTTTTTTAGAGGAAAAAAATTAAAAATTAATATATATTCCCACAAATTCAAATATATCTAAATATAAAAAAATTTAAAAATTATCTTTAAGGCCAAAATTGGTGTGGTGAGTACGCGGCTCTCGACCATATTTATAGAACACGCAGATAAGTTTTTTTAGTGAATCCTGAAAATCATGAAAAATTTCCACATCATTAAAAATCATGATAAATCTCGATTTAATTCGCAATTGTAGCTAGTGAAATCTCACCCCACTCTAGGAGATATGGTTCTCAATTATGTTAAACCTGTCCGATCAATTCCAGTTAGTGATTGCTCTGTTGTTAGTCATTGAATAAAATATTTGAAGCTCACAGTCATCATGCCTTACATGCATCACCGCCATGAGCGGATGCTATATTAATGTTGATCTTGGTGAGTTTAACCATTCTTAATTTCTCTTTTTCTTCCAAAAAAAGAAGAGAAATTCTTTCACTCTGAACTGTCCCACTTCCAGATGGGCTGTTCAGCAAGTAAAACTAATAAGCAGATACATGGTTCTTGTTTTCCATTCTTCCAGTTCTGATAAGTTTTCTGGTCATTTGAGTAGCTCCTCAATTTAACAAGGTGACAGCCATATTCCTGGCACTAGTTAACCTAATCTTCTATAGTAAACACGGTGCATTTGGGTAAAATAATTAGACTTTGTTGCTATTGCGGGCTGTTTCAAGTTTCAACAAACATGATCATCGCGCTCGTGCATCACAAGGGGCTGATTTATTTGAGCTGGTAAAGCAAGAAGGCCACCAACTACGATGGATTGAATCACAATCTTTCTCCTGCTAACGCATTGACTCCTCCATAGATGCTGTTCATTTTTTCTATCCGTCAATGGGACGGAGTCGTCGTTTTTGGACTATCCATTGCCCATTCAAATATCTTCCAGATCAAATTCATCTCTACGCCAAGCATTAGCCACTTACCCCCTGTAATACGTATTGTAGAGTACAATCTTGTGCCTCTGATGAGGTTGGTGCTATTTTCCAGCAACACCGCAATTTCCATGTAACAAGTCACCCACCATAGTTTCTACCTGAGAAGCTTTCGTTAGGCACGGCAAAGGCAAAGATATGATTTCCAAGACCAAGTCTGTTTTCCCCTGCCTCAAGATTCTAGCCTCTTGCTGTCTGTCACCTTGCCCTGCCCGTCTTTCTTGCCCAAGAATTTGACATATAAATGCTCTTTTCCTCAAAAAATGTTGCAAGTTGGTAGGACGAATTGTTTGTTCTGAGCTATCGAGATCCAAGGCCACCGGACCCTGCTTCACATCAAAGCGTTTAAATGTGTTCGCCATCCTTCCTAGCTCTCCTTGTAGCTGCCGTCTTCATCTTCTCCCGAGGTATCACTTCTCAGGATGACAACAGATATGAGGTCTGCAGGAGACCACTCCGATGCGGCGAGCTCGAAGTCCGCTACCCATTCCTCATGAACGATCGGCCTTCCTACTGCGGGCAGCCAAATTTGATGCTAACCTGTGAAGACGACAAGCCAGAGGTTGCAGTAGACTCGGTGCAATACGAAGTTAAGAAAATCTCATATTCAGACAGGACAGTGACCCTGGTGGAGAAAGGTGTCCTGGAGATGGACGGATGCCCAACCAGCTCCTCTTATCAACAACGCACCACGACCACGCTGGGGTTCACCACGGGGGACGGGCCATCGGTCGTCTTATTGACTGGATGTTCCCAAAGTCCCTACGACAGCTACAACTATAGCCAGGCACCTTCAAATTTCAGCTCTATGGGATTCAATGAAATGTGTAAAGGGGTTGGCAATGACGCTAGTCATTCTTACTGGGCATATGACTATCCAAGGTCTTGTGACCAACCGGTTGCTTGGGCAAGGGAGCTAGGCTGCTCAAATCTCGTCAAGGTGGGTGTTCCAGAAATGGCTTTGAATCAACTCCGTCGAAATTCGTCGGCGATCAGAGATGTTATGAAGGAAGGAGTTGTGTTACGGTGGGTGGTAGGGGAAGAATGGTGCCCTGGTTGTGCGAACAGTGGTGGTGTCTGCGGCTTCAATCAGAGTGAGCCAACCTGCTTTTGCTCGGATGGATCGGTGTCTCCCTCCTGCTCCACCTCCGTCTCCCCCACCGGCCCTCCAGGTTCTGTCACGTCTCCCATTTCATCATCGTCTTCAATTCATCTCTCCTTTTCATAGGGTGGTATGAAGAAATTCGTTGTTAGTATTAGGATATGATCACTACACCAGATGATTTATAGCTTTTAATTTTTCTTAGCGATTATAATAGACAGACCATCGTTTACCTGCCAAGGGAAAGCAGAGAATTTGCATAAAATAACATAGAGATTTAACATGGAAATCCCTCCTTCAATCAAGAGTCAAAATCCACATGCAACAACGGACAATTCATTACTTTAACCAAAGATTACAGTCATCAAATATATAGAGATGTACAAGAACATTACTCACACACCATATACTATTTAAATTATAAGATTTTACTCTCTCTCAATACTTCATATAAGATAAACTCGAGAATATTTTTCCCTTTTCTTTTTATCTCTATATCTCTCTCTATCTCTCTTTTTCTTGTCTTTTCTTCTATATCTCTCTCTATCTCTCTTTTTCTTGTCTTTTCTTCTGCTTGTCTTGCGTCTTAGAATGAGGCAAATAAAGCATAATTTATAGAGAAGCTTTGAGACCCTTCAACCTCCATGGAAAAACTAACAGCCACCTGTGTTTGATATTCCGAGATTTCTTTAGTTTTCCGAATGTGACAATGAGCTACATATCATTAATACAATTATACATATTAACAATCTCCCACTTGGAGTCCGATTGGAACACACCAGTCCAAACTCTTCATCCACTTGTTCGTTGCATGAGTCCAACTGCATGTTAGTGCAAGTTTACCAAAGTTGAGCAAAAACTCAACTTTTTTCCATCCACCAGTTTAGTCAACATATCCGCCGGATTATTTTTTCCATCTATCTTCTCCAACTTCAATTTACGTTCTTCTAATAAAGATCTGATAAAATGATACCTTAACCGAATATGTTTGGTCCTAGAATGAAATGTCGAGTTCTTGGCTAAATGGATTGCACTTTGACTATCATTGTACAACCTACAATTTGGAAACCCAACTCACCGCGGTTCCACCAACTGTAAAGATGTATCCGGATGTACTCCTGCCATTGTCTCTATTTCCAGCATGGTCCGAGTCCACATAACCTTGCAAAATTTCCAGCATGGTCCGAGTCCAAACACTTTACTGCAAAATTCTCCACCATTATCCGACAGAAGACATTTCAGTCTTAAACTTGTTTCATTCTCAACTCGGGCTTTCCACATTTTGAAAATGTTAAAGACATCTGATTTATTCTTAATAGTGTAGATCCACGTCTTCCTACTAAAATCATCAATGAAGGTAACAAAAATATAGATTACCTCCAAAAGATATATCATGGCTGGTCCCCAAACATCCGTATGAACCAACTCCAACCTTTTGGATTTCATCTCTCGCCCAACCTTTGTAAAGCTGACCCGTTTTTGTTTACCTAAAACACAGTCTTCACAAAAACCAAAGTTAGAATCAATTATACCTGTCAAAACCTTCTTGGAATGTAAGATCCTCATCCCACTCTCGCTCAAGTGACCAAGCCTTCTATGCCATAACGTTGTTATGTCATCCTTCTCAGCTGCCAAAGAAACAAACTGATCTACCTTGGTAGACAATTGGTAAAGTGTGCCCACCGCCTTCCCCTTGATCACCTCCAATGCTCCTTTGCTGATCTTCCACTGATTGTTTTCGAATGTGGTCCTATAGCCCTCTTGGTCCAGCTTGTTAACAAATATAAGATTTTTCTTTAATTCAGGTATATACCTGACCTCCTTGAGAATAAGTTTACCTTCATCATGCATCTTCAAATGAATTACTCCTTTTCCTTCAATTTTGCACTTCCGACCATTGCCAATTGTTACATATCCACAATCACTCTTGACAAAATCACAAAACCATTCTTTGTGAGAAGTACAATGAAATGAAGCACCTGAATCAATATACCATGTATCTATGTTGTAATCAACATGAGCAAATAAACAAAATTTCTCTTCATGACCATCAACAACATTAGCTACATTCTTGACTCGCTCGGGACAATCTTTCTTTAAATGTCCTTCCTTGTCTCAAAACCAACAAGTAGGCTTACCCTTGAATTTTCCTTTGGATTTAGAGCGCCCTCAGTTCTTAGGACCTCTACTTTGACTTCTTCCCTTTTCTTTGCATTTGCTTTTGTCCACCAACAAAGCTGTGCCCGAGATGGACGGTGTGCTATCTACCATGCTTCTCTTCATCATCTCCTGATTCAATATTGCACTTAGCACTTCATCAAACATTAGTTTTTCTTTTGATGCATTATTTATAGATGTAATTACTGTATCCCAACTCTCCATCAAAGAACACATGAACATTAAAGATTTAATATCTTCACTAAAAGTCAACTCCACGAATTCAAGTTGTGCCCAAATTTTATTGAAATCATTCAAATGATTAGCAATAGATTTACTTTCGGGCATCCTTAAAGAGACAATCTTCCTCAACAAAAATAACCTGTTAGAGGCTGATGACTTCTCATAAACACCCGCTAATGCCTCCATCAACCCTTTGACGGTCGTCTGTTTGGAGACATTAAATGCCACCGATTGTGTTAAACACAATCGGACAATGGCTAAGGCTTGCGTATCCAATAAGGCCCACTCCTCGACTGACATCGCTTCTGGCTTGGTACCTACAAGCGGTTGATGTAGTTGCTTCTCATATAGATGATCCTCAATCTGCATCCTCCACCATTGATAATTTGTTCCATCAAAATTTTCAATTTTCCCAGTCTTGGAAGTGTCTGCCATGACTCCCACTCAAATCAAGATCCGATTGAATGAGACCCAAACTTCCCACAGACGGCGCCAATTGTTGAGAAAAATCCCTAAAATTGGAGATTAACCACAGCGAACAAAAGTAATGGGAAAATAAGACCTGAGAAATAAGATAAAACAAAACAACCAAAGAGCAGAGATTTAACGTGAAAAACCCTCCTTCAATCGAGAGTCAAAAACCACGGGCAACAACGAATAATTCACTACTTCAACCAAAGATTACAGTCATCAAATATATATAGAGATGTACAAGAAGATTACTCACACACCCTATACTATTGAAATTAAGATTTTACTCTCTCAATACTCCATATAAGATAAACTCGTAAATATTTTTCCCTTTTCTTTTTATTTTTATATCTCTCTCTATCTCTCTTTTTCTTGTCTTTTCTTCTACTTATCTTACATCTTAGAATGAGGCAAACAAAATACAATTTATAGAAAAGCTTTCGAGACCCTTTAACCTCTATAGAAAACTAATAGCCACCTGTGTTTGATATTCCGTGATTTTTTTAGTTTTTCGACTATAACAATGGGCTACGTATCATTAATATAATTATACATATTAACACCATCATCTATATACCAGTTTTTATTTCCCCAAGCATCATCTTAGGTTTATCTATATTATAATAAGAGGGGTGTTATCAACAAGTTCGGTGTAGAGATCAGTCAAACCATTGATATTTCTACGCGGGATATAGATGCGGCGCCAAATTTTCTTTACCCTTTGGTCGTCCCAACTCCGGTAGCCCACAGTTGCCTTTCCTTCACCTCTTTCCACGCCCGTTATGTAATTCTTCCCATCCTCCATTGTAGCCTCCTTCATTGACCCAGTACCAACTTGGGCTCCGGCCATCCAAATTCAGCAATGACCAAGGAAACCTGGTTTGCCAAAAATAAAAAAGAAAGAGAGAGATAAGGAACCTTGTTTCAAGTTCATGTCTCCATCCATGGAGCTTAGTTACTAGTTGATTTTTTAATTAACTGTTCCCAAGTCAATCAAATTTTGCAGACACAACTTGATGACCCTTAGCCTCTGCTTTAGTCCACGCTCTATACCTCTCTCTTCCCTTCCTCCTGTCCTAGCACCTCGACATATCTTCTCCCTCTCTGTGTCGTGTCTGTAATGGACCTTGGCTTCCTCTTGACAACATGGTTCTTCTCCTTGGTCATCTGTTTCTTCACCGGCTTTCCTTTGTCTAGCTCTACTGACCCCCAATATGAGGCTTGCAGCCGCCCTGCTAGCTGCGGGGAAGGCCCAAACATAAGCTACCCTTTCCGTATCCCAAGCCAGCCACGGTACTGCGGCCAGCCGGGCTTCGATCTTGTATGCAGAGATCGCCGCCCTGTTCTTAGGACAGCACGGGATGACTACTCTGTTCTGAATATTTTCCCAGGGAATCAATCTCTTTGGGTGGTCAACCGGAATTGGACGCAGCGGATTTGCCAATCGACCTTCAGCATCTTCACCTTCTCTTTCACTTCTTCCTTCCAGATATCACCAGGCCAGCAATATCTCTTGCTCAATTGCACATATCTAGACGCGGCCAACTGGACCCATCGTCGGATTGAGTGTAGCGCGGATAAAACACTTCTCGTGTATGACGAAGTTAGGCAGTATTCGGAGCCTATGAGTGACTCCGAGCTTTGCGAGTCCAATGCTTCTGTACCAATTATGATGCCCAACGGTGATCGATCTAATCCTACGGAACTGTTTGATGAGGGGTTTTTCCTGCGCTGGAACGGTGCCAACTGCACCGAATGCAGGCAAAGCGATGGCTACTGTGGATTTAACTATGAGAGCTCAGAGCCCACCTGTTTCTGCCAAGATCAACCTCACAGAGTGAACTGTAAGCCATCTTTCTCAATTTTGATTCTTTCATTTGTTTATTCCAATCTTCATCATCTCCAACTTCAAATCCCCATCAAGCAAACCACCTATCTTCTTTGCGGGAATGAACTTCTTTATTATCCGGTTGGTGTCGACCATTATTTCGTCATTTCCGTGTCGGCAGTTCTGCAGCTATTCAAGAAAGGCGCCTTGTTACTTAGAATAATTACCTTTTTAGCTCTTTCATCATCCCCGTTGTTGAAATACTAGCATAAATCTTCTCCAATTTATGCTTTCGATCCATCTTTACAACTTGTGAGTTTTATAACTAGCTGCCAACGTTCGTCTAGCTATCTTTACTTGGGAAAAAAATGTTCCATTTCATGCAGGTGAGTTATCTAATTTGTTACTATTGTAAGAAAGGCGAGATTTCCGATTTGACAACGCTACTTCGACAGCAACCACCTCGTAACCGAAACTGGGAATCTGTCCTTGGCATGTCAAGTTGGACGGGCGAAGTTTAGGTCAATGGAGCATGGTTGAGCAGTCTGTATCAAAAATAAATGAAATTCATCGTTAGCTCTGTTCTTTTCTTCTTTTTTCTATGAAGCTCTAGTCGGTTAACCATCAGTTCTCAGTTCCAAATTGCGACTTCTCTTTCCCATCTCCTTAATTGCATACTCCTGTCAGCATTCTGTATTGTTACATTCATAGAAGCCCGTGAGATTGAAGTACATGTCAACTAACTCAGAATTCAATGCAGGCAAGTCCAGGAAGACTGATCGGGGTGTCATTATCGGTAATCATGATGACCCATCTCCCAATACGTGTCATACAACAGTACTATCACAGAGTACGTAATCTATAAACATATATTCTGTATTGTTTCCGGTACAGGTGTTGTAGCAGGGGGCATAGGCGGCATGGCAGCGATCTTCGCCGTCGTTACCATCTGCTACCGACGACGTAAACGCCTTGTCAAAGCCTCATCCGTTCTTCTCGCCCGCAACGTCACCCCCGACGGCTCTTCTAATTACGATCTCGAGAAGTCAATCGGCAAAAGCATGAACTACCTTACCCATGTATTCACCTACCAAGAGCTCGAAGAGGCCACCAACAACTTCGATTCGTCTAATGAGCTCGGTGATGGCGGCTTCGGCACTGTTTACTATGGTTATCATCATCTCTTCATCATAAGTACCATTATTTCTTCTACATTAATCAATCTTTGCTTTATAATAAGCAAGTCCGTTTGGTTTGTTTGTCTGTCAAAAACAGGGAAGCTCAAGGATGGTCGATCGGTGGCGGTGAAGAGGCTGTACGAGAACAACCTCCGGCGGGTGGAGCAGTTCTTGAACGAGGTGCAGATTCTGTCAACGCTGCGGCACCAGAACCTGGTCACCCTCTACGGCTGCACCTCCCGCCATAGCCGCGAGCTTCTACTTGTCTACGAGTTCATCCCCAACGGGACGGTGGCCGACCACCTCCACGGCAGCCGAGCCCAGAGCGGCGGCCTCACCTGGCCAGTCCGCGTCGCCATCGCCGTCGAGACGGCGGAGGCGCTAGCCTACCTCCACGCAGTCGACCCGCCCATCATCCACCGCGACGTCAAGACGAACAACATCCTCCTCGACAACAACTACCGCGTCAAGGTGGCCGACTTCGGTCTCTCGCGGCTCTTCCCCTTGGACGCCACCCACATCTCCACCACCCCGCAGGGCACCCCGGGCTACCTCGACCCGGACTACCACAAATGCTACCAGCTCACCGACAAGAGCGACGTGTACAGCTTCGGGGTGGTGCTGGCCGAGCTCATCTCTTCGAAACCGGCGGTCGACATCACCAGACACCGGCATGATATCAACCTCGCAAACATGGCGATAAGCAAGATCCGAAGCGGGGCTTTGGACGAGTTTGTGGACTTATCTCTTGAGTATAACTCGGATTACAAGGTGAAGAAGGCGATGACATTCATGGCGGAGGTGGCTTTTAGGTGCCTCGGGGAGGAGAAGGACGACAGGCCGAGCATGGACGAGGTTTTGACGGAGCTTAAACGAATTGAGCGTGGAGAACTGCATGGCCATGAAATAGGGAGTACAGAGGAGAGTGGTGATCATAATCCGAGAGAGGATGTGGGGCTGTTGAAGAACATACCCCCGCCATCGCCAGACTCGGTGATGGATCCATGGCTTAGCAAATTAACCACTCCTAACACTAGTAGCTAAATCATTTTAGTTTTCGTTTTTGTTGATTTCGTTGTCGCTTTTTTTAAGATCTTGAATGCGTCTGTTACTTATATCGTGTGCCTGCTTCGTTGTTTAGACATTCAGTTACTGTACATGACCAGGAGTTGCCCGTTTGTACATATAGGCGTATATGATATTATAGAGATGCATCCGTGCCCATCAAAATAAGATAAATATCATCTCAATATAGCCGTATAATTCACCAAAAACAGATCGCAGAAAGAGTTACAAGGAATGGAGAGATACATTATGAAAATATGTTTGGCTTTAATAATCGAACTTTGATCTTGAAAAACTTGAAAGGCAAATTGAGGCCGTCTTATATTGATCCAGGTATTTCTTATTCTTATTTTACTTCTAATTAATTATAGTAAGATATAATATTAGCATTAAGAGTTCGTAGAGAATGTTCTAGTCTAAGATAAATAGAGAATTATGATAAAAGACTGTTTTTTTCAAATCTACAAATTATTTTAATTTTTTCGTAATTAAAATAAAATGATTTTTTCAAACATGGTTGTTTTCATAGATTAAAGTGATATGATTATTTAGATAAGATAGAATAACTATTTTTTTTATCAAATTCTATTAGATCTATCCAGATCCATATTTAAATTGTTTAAATTTTTTCTTTTTGTACATGAATTAACAAGCATGTTATTATTTTAAATTGAATTTCGTATTCAATTAATGCATTTATCATGATTATAAATCGATAATCATTATTTGATGTTTGATTAATTAACATGTATATTTTTTTAATTTAATTTTCATAATTAAATTAAAACTGTTTAATAAATATCATGTTAAGATCAGACTTTAATTGATTATTTATTATGTGATAAGCATGATATGCTTTATTGCTAATTATCTATTCTGTTAAATAAATTCATGAGTAATGGATTATGTATTATGTTAATTAGGTTGAGTATTTATGATATCTGTTATTAAGTCTGACAATTTTTAAGAGATAACTAGATTATCTCTATATATAATCATATCCACATCCACATGTCAATAAAAAAATGGAGATTTCATTATACTTGTACAAGCCGATTACCTCGCTGGTATTCACCAAAACACAACTGGCCTTGTTACTCATTTGCCGAAAATAGGAACAAAAAGAATCCATCATGGTTGATACCCCAAGGTTAGCAGCTTTGCTTCACTGCGACTTTGGGACAACTACTTGAAGAGGTATAAAGAAGCTTCTTTTACAAGCTTCAGTCGGCAGTGTTTCATCGTCATGACCTTGCTTGAACAAGCGGATGTGACAACGGAATGACCACAAAGAGATGAGGAAATAAAGGTTTTTCCTAGCTTAGTCGATGGGATCCCCTCAAGGGACTCCTCGTTGCCGGCATGTAGCCAACAGTTGGTGACCGGTACTCGTCGGTCGTCCACAAAGACAACGGGGCTGTCCTCCAACCCTCTCCCAACTCAATCCCTAACGATTAGGGATTCCAAATCTGTTGGCAAATTTTATCTCCTAAACGGGCTAGTCTAGACCCATTTCTAAATTCACTCCCAAGCTAATCAAACAAATAACTAAAATAATCAGTCATTAATTATACAACCCATGTCCAATTTTTTTTAAATGTCTAATTTTTTTAGTTCATCCGATTAATTTATGAAAAGACATTTTGTGAGATCCCTCAACTTAGTCCCACATTTAATACTTACTGAGCCAATATCCTGTGTATAAGTGAGAATGACCTATAGATTTTTAACTTGGTTAACTACTTTTAAAAAATAACTTAAGCCCATTATGTTGCACTTTGGGATGGATCTTTACAAATAGTATCAAAGCAACCTGGTTCCATATTAGATGGTAGGCTGGACTAGGGACGGTTCCATATTAGATGGTAGGCTGGACTAGGGACGTTGACTAGATTGCCAGTCACGGGCCAAATAAGGTCATGGGTTGGGGTTAGTAATGGGCCAAGTGTAGGGCCCGTTAGAGGAATTTTCGGGGATGAAATTTCCTAAGGATTGTGAGATCCTTCAGTTTAGTCTCACATCTAATACCTATTAAGCCTTGTTTATAAGTCGGAATGACCTACAATGTTTGAGCTGCTTTGATCAGTATTAACATTATAAATTAAGATAAGAGGTTTATTTGAGAATAATATAACCATTATATAGGTATCAAACTTTTAAAATATTATTTAATAAATAATGCATTAGCTTTGTATCGTATTAATTTATCAACTTATAATTATTCTTTGATATGAGAATGATAAATTAATTTTAGTAAATGTATAAATTATTATATTTATTTTTGGCCGAATTAATAAATTGTAAAGTACCTTTCAATTTTAACTATTGTATATGGTTGATGAGGCATAAACTAGATTGTGAATTCATGAGTTAGAATATAGATAGTTTATATATTAGTATATTTTAATCATTTGAGGAATTATCATTGGTTATATTATATTTTATTTCGTGGCATGACTTAGAATTTGAACTTTAACTAATTCTTTGAGTGTGCATTTAATTTGTATGGTTTAATAGAATTTATGTCATGGATTTATTCACGATTTTGACAAATTAATAGAAAATTAATTTGTGAGATATTTAGTATTATATTGTAATATTTGGCCTGTAGCTCGGGATAGGCCGGTTGTTATAGCTGGTTCCGTATTAAATAGTGGGCTGGACTATGAACGTTGGCCAGGTTATCAGTAATGGCCCAAAGAAGGTCGTGGGCTTGAGCTAGCAATGGGTCAAGTGTAGGAATTTCGGGGATGGAATTTCCTAAAGTGGGTAGATTGTGGGATCTCTTATCTTTGTCTCACATTTAATACCTATTGGGCTAAGCTCCTATTTATAAGTGAGAATTGATTATAGATCTTTAACCTAGTTAAACACATTTAAAGAAATGATTTAGGCTCATTATATTGCACATGGGTAGGGTTCGTTACACATTTAATTAATTATTTGGACTATTTTATAAATTGTTCATGTCCAATTAATTTTAAATAGGTATATTAACAACTTTGGTTCATCCAACTTTTTGTTTGTCTAATAATTTGTTTGTTAAACAAATATATTGCATACAAAATTACCTTCTCAATATCCAATTGTCAATCAATAAAAGACCAATATTTTGTTGCATCCATTTAATAATTTTTCATTTTTTTATAAATAAATTATTAAGTATTAAGTTATCTATTTAATTTTAATATTATTTAGATTATTTTAAATACGAGTTCTTAGTGAACTGTACATTATGTGTGTGTGTGTGTATTCAGATCTATTCTGAATAATTATTATAATTTTATAGATTTGGATTTGACTGATTATGAATTCGACCCAAAAGTCAATGTTTTTTATAATAAAAAATTGACTTATATTAAAAGAGTTTAACTAGTTTTTTTTTGTTTTTGTTTTTGTGACCTAAATTAAAAATTACTTAATAAATGATGGGTCGAAGTATAGGTTTGGAGATGATATAAACATATAAATTCATTTAATTTGTAACAATTACAATTAATTGAATCATAATTATTTAAAATAGTGGGAGCTAAATGTTTGATTATTAGTTAATCATAATTTAGATTTTCATACATTAATTAATATTTAGGACTTATATTATTAATCATACAATAAATAAATTGTGATTGCGAACTCTGCTTAATGTCGTATTTATTATACATTATTACTCTATCCTAAATAGTTAATTTTTGTAAATTATTGTGTTAATACTAATTAAACTCTTTTAAATGACTCTTGAATTCCGGTCCAATAGGCAGAAAGGAAACACATTATTATTGATTTGAACAAGGGCAAGAAACTTATAGGAGATAATTATGACATCTGACACCATAAGGTGCAATTGATCTTTGAAGATCATGTAGTTGTAAAAATTCTAAACCATACCCTATCTCCTCCCATTAATTCTAACACTAGGCCAAAGGTTAATCTATATGAAGCCTGGAAAAAGAAGTATAGTCATGAACGTATCACTCTCTTAATTACTATGAGAAATGATATTTTTTGTGATTTCGAAAAGTACACAAATGTTTAAGCGATGGGGCTAAAAATAAAAGAGCAATATGGCTTGACTTCTGTAAGTAATTTATAGAGGCTTACTAGTAAGTTCGGCAATTACAAGATGTGTCCCCAGGCTATCATGAGGGACCGTCTATGTGAGTTAAAAAACTTAATTCTTGAGCTTTCTAGTGCTGGTTATGTTTTATCTGACGACCAATAAGTACAAGTTGTCATTAGATCTCTGCCCCATTTATGTGAGTACATGAAAATGAACATGACCCACAATGACAATATCAATACTTTTGAAGATATTGAACATCCCTAAGAGTTAGAAGTTGAGTAGCTTGAGGCTGGTAAAACAAATGGTGAAGCTTTTTTAGTTGAAAATCATGCTTCAAAGCATCCTTGTTGGAAGAGGTTTAAAAAAAAGTCTAAATCTCGTCTTCAACAACCATTTCAAGTTAAAGATGACTATGACAAGGATGCTAAGAAAAGAGGAAAGAAAAACTTGAAGAATGTCACTTGCTACAATTGTTGTGGCAACAAACATTTTCCAAACAAATGTATTGCTCCAAAGATAGTTTGCCCTTTTTTTAAGTATTTCTAATATGTTTGTACCTAGTTGTTTAATGTTATCTAACTCTCATCTTGTTTAGGTTGTCGATTTAGGCATGACATACCACATAGGCAGATATAGAGTAACATATGTGAAAGTTCGTTGGATTCCATGAGAGACAAGGTGGATTTATGTATGAAACAACTCCAAGGTTGTTGTCCTAGGCATAGGCACCAGCAAATTACAAATGCAAGGAGCTCGCACTTATGTGCTCCATGATGTCCTGTTTGCTCCTGAATACGGCGAAACTTAGTTTCTATTAGAGTTCTTCTAGAGATGGATTTTATTTTGAATTTTAAAAGTAGTTCAATGACTATTCATAATGGATAATTATTTTTGTTCTAGATTTATGTTTAATAATTTCTTTATATTAGACATTGATGATTCTATTTTTCGCATAAATTTTGATTATTCATTGATCGCTTATACAAGCAATGCTTTCATTGATTCAAATGTGTGACACACACAATTAGGTCATATAGGAAAAGATCGAATGATGCAGTTAATTCGTGAGGGTCTTTTAAAACCTTTAACTCATATCGATTTGCCCATATATGAACTTTACTTAGCCGGTAAAACCACTAGAAAGCCTTTCGGTAAGGGCATTAGGGCTAAAAATCCATTGCAATTAATTCATTCTGATATTTATGGTCCATTAAATGTTAAAGGTAGACATAGTGCTCAATACTTCATCACATTAATAGATGATTTCACATGTTTTGGTGAGGTGTACCTTATTTCTCATAGTTACGACGCATTTAAATAGTTCAAATATTTTCAGCACATGGCAGAAAACCAATTCAACACTAAAATTAAGGCTTTGAGAACTGATCGAGGCCTTGAAACCTATTTGATCAGTTAAGAGAGTGGTGTGAAGAGAAGAGAATTAATCGATTGTCTATTTCATATACTCCTCAGTAAAATAGAGTTACTGAATGTAAAAATAGAACTCTTCTTGATATAATTAGGTCAATGATGGCACAAGCAAACATCCCTATTTCATTTTCAAGAGACGCTCTTTTAACAACTGCCTATGTACTTAACCGAATACCAACCATGTCAGGATCTTCAACTCCATATGAACTATAGGGAGATCGTAAACCTGAACTTAGCCATTTAAGACCCTAGGGGCATGTTGCTTATGTTCATTATCCTTCTAGTAAATTTAGCAAGTTGGGTCCACTTGGTAAAGTGTATCTTTATTAGATACTCTAAATACTCCAAAGGGTATGCATTTGTTGGTGAGCAGGCTGATAGAAGTATTACTGAACTTGAGTCTAGAGATGTTAAATTTAACTAGTTCCAAAGGGTGAAGAGGAATTTAATTCCCGTCAGAGTGAAAGGAATATTGAAGTATGACAAATACGTCGAAGTGATTGTATTTTAGTACCTCAACATTGATTTGTCATTGAGAATGAAGTTTTAATGCTTTAAGGGGAAATGAATATAATTCAATCTATTAATGAAGATAAACCTTAAAATGTCCAACAAGCACTCTCAAGTTCTGCTAGAGATATATGAAAAAAGGCAATGGAGATGATATGGAGTCAATGAAAATCAATAAAGTTTAGACTTTAGTTGATCTTCCTAAAAAGAGAAAAGCAATCGGTAATAATTGGATTTTGAAAATCAAAAGAAAAGTTGATAGTACAATTAAAAGATATAAAATTCGCTTAGTAGCCAAGGGTTATACTCGATTATGAAGAGACTTTTTCTTCGGTTGTTCAATTTACTTCTATTCGACTTCTTATCGTTATTGTAGCATGTTTAGATTTAGAATACATCAAATGGACATTAAAACCGCATTTCTAAATGATGAATTGGAGGAAGAAATTTTTATGCAACAATCTGCAAGATTTGTTGAGAAAGGCACAAAGAACAAAGTAAGAAAATTACAACATTCTATATATGGTCTAAAACAGTCATCCAGGCAGTGAAACTTAAGATTCTACAATGCTATTATTTCATATGGTTTTATGATGATTGAGGAGGATCATTGTATTCATATCAAATGCTTAAAAACTTCATTTGTAATTCTATCTCTTTACGTTGTCGATGACATTTTGTTAGCCGGGAATAACAAGGAGTTCTTAATTTCTATTAAAGAATGGTTGTCCTCTAATTTTGAAATGAAGGATATGGGTAAAGCTGAATTCATACTTAATGTGAAAATTCAAAAGCAAAATTTGTATTGCATTACCCATAATGGGCCAGTAAGAAACAGACTTGTATTGCATTACCCATAATAGAAGTAAAATTTGTAACTCATGTCAGTGCAGTTCAAGAAGATGTTTGGTTGAGTAGATTTTTACAACATTTAGCAATTGTCATGTTTTTTTCATTACCTGTAACAATATTTTGCATTAATCGGGCCACAACTGCTTATATGAAAAACCCCAAATATTATGGCAAAACAAAATACATTGATATCAAATATAATTTCATCAGTGACATTGTTCAAAAAAAGAAGAAATGAGTCTCAAATACATATCTACACATCAAATGATTGCTAATCCTTTGACAAAGCCAATACCAAGAGATGCATATTTTTCTCACATTAGGATGATGAGATTATTTTTTGCGTGATTTTCTTTTATATGTATTTCTACAGACTTAAAATTTCATTTTCTAATTTTTGGTTAATAAGAATTATATTTTTTATGTATATTAATGCAATGAATAATATGTCAAATGAGATGAATGACTTTTTCACCGAGCATTCATTTTTAATGCTTATGTAGCATTAGGAGATGAAACATCAGTACTTCAAATCATTTATGTCGCCTTGATAGAGTTCAAGATGATACTATTTTCTTATAATAGTTTATATGGTTATTCATAACCATATATCTCATTACACCAAATATAAACATAAGCATTACATTAATTATTTTGTTCGATTGTCTCATGTTAATTGTTTGAGTAATAATTGAACTTAAGTCTATATGGTGTTAATAAAAAATATGTGCTCTATGTGAGTTATATTCTAAATAAATATCTATCCACCATAGCACGTGATTCATACCATATGTGCTTTTTTGACGTGAGGATAGTGGGAAAATGTACCCTCTTCCCCACTAGATGAGATTCTCGAAGCAAATATGCTTCCTAAGTACCTATAGTGACTTTCAACTATATTTGAGATCACTAATTAAAGTTATTATCTTTAGTATACTACCTACAACTATGGATGATTCGGCAATATGAGGTATGTATAAAAAAATAACGATAATTGGTTATCAAAAGTAATATATATGTGTGAAAGGAAGATTATTTTAAAAACTATATCAAATTCATGACCGTTATTACGTCTCTGTGACTAAATAATGAGGATAAAAGTAGTGAAGTAAAAATTATTAAGGGATATATAATCTTCACTATAATCTTGGGCATAACGTAAATATCTAAGTCATTAAGCATCCCTATCAAGTACTTTTTGTACTTCTACTTTCCATTATTTTCACAGGTCACATGACCTACTATTTTTATGATCTTCTCTACATTTTATTTTAAATGAATCATAGATGTAGTTTTTATTTTAAATGAATCATTATTTTCACAGGTGCGATAATTGGATGTAATGCCGCTCATGAATTAAAAATATCTTTCATTATATGTGAGTGAGAGATGTTGGCGTGTATATAATAGAGATACACTCATAATGGTATGCCCCATCCAATTATAAATAATATATCTAATAGACTTTATGTAAATTTATATACGATAAATACATATCTTTATCAGTTAAGAAGGATAATTATCATCTCTTCTATATAAGGATACAACCGTATAATTCATGAAAAATAGATCGCAGAATTAAAAAGAATGAGAGATAGGTTATAAAAATAAGTTTAGTTTTAGTAATCAAACCTTAATCTTGGAAAACTTGGAAGGCAGATTAAAGACATGTACATCCTACATCAATCTAGATATTTCTAATTCTTATTTTAGTTCTAATTAATAATATTAAGATCTAATAGTATATAAAATTATACTTTTTTCAATTTGAACCTATCGCATGGTGAAGAAAAGTTTGAATCACTATCGGGTTTGAGGAAATTGTCAATTGTCATGGAATCTATTACTTCACTGAAATCAAAAAACATTATCTGCACTGAACAAATTATTAAAATTAAAAAAATTATGCCTTATACAAAATAATTATCTAACAATTTAAGACAGTTAAAGCACATCGAAAGTCGTCAAATGTCTTATGTAATATCTCTTGTGCCTTTTTACCTCATTGAGCTTTTTCGTGCCACTTGCATCTGTTACTGGTTTGGGCATCTTCTTCCTACTATGGGTCTTTTGCCTTTTTAGGCGGTGAGTAAGCTCATGTGATCGCTATGTGCTTTTTACTTTGACATTTTAGGGGTGAGTAAGCTCATGAGTTGATAATTTTCATATCATAAAAAGATTTAAAGGTTTATAAAAAAATGACTAGCTAGCCATGTAAATAACTCAACTTTTAATATTTATGAAGATCACAAATCATGTCTATTTTCAATGTAAGAATATATTCTCAACAATAATTAGAGTTTAAATTTACTATACGACCTTATAGTTAGCCAACTAAATATTGTATCGATAATTTATTGAAACACATGACTTAATTTCTTTATTATATATATAGAATGTTATACATTAAATAAATTAATAAAAAGTTAGAACTAGAGGAAATGATAAGTAAGTTAGATCCGAATTTTAGCAAACTCTAATCTTATTAGGAGTATATTAAATATTATTTTTTTAAAAAATTAATAGGGTGTTTAGCTACACTTCTTTTTTCTTTGATTTCTCAAAAAAAAGTTAATAACAAAAAAAAATTTGTAAGAAAATTTTTTCTGTAAAAGAAATTAAAATTATGTTCGGTAAATATTATTTTTTTCCCATCAAAGAAGAGGAAGAAGAATGTTGCTAGCTCTCTTCCCCTTCCAACGCCCTTTCTTTTTTCAGAAAAAAAATGCCAACGAGAAGAAGAACAGTGTTGATAGCCCTCCCCTTCCAACGCCCTTACCTTTTTCAAAAAAATAAACCCACCCTGTTTTTTTCATCATGTTTTCTTTATAATGGTTCTCACATTTTTTTATTTGACGCATACTTTACTAAACACTTTTTTAACACCTTTTATTTATTTTTTTTACGGAAAAAAATAGTCTAAAAAACACAACCAAACACCTTATAAAGTATGTTCTGGGCTTTAAACTTTCAGTGAGCCAAGGGGTCAGCGTGATCTCACACCTAAGAGCTTCCAAAACAATTCCAAAGAAAAAAAATGCTACACCCCTCAAAGAAAAAAATAAAAAAAACAAAACAAAAAAAAAGGTGCTACACAAGATGGGCTTCATAGAAAATGGGCCTACGCCTATGACCAAGCCCACTTCTCCAGTAGAAATCATGAGCCCACCAATCAATCAGGCCCACTCACTTTATCCACACCAAACTTTCTCCCTTCCCACTTCGCACTTCCCCCACTCCCCCGGCGACGATCTTCCCGCCGGCGAAACTAACTTTCCGGCGACCTCGAATCAACCCTCCCCGGTCACCTCCTTCGCCTTCCAATACACGCATCTTTGAGCGATTCTCGTCTCTTCTCTTTGAATTCCTAGTCTCAGGTCCGAATGGTTGCGGTCTTCTTCCGAGTTTCCCCGAAACTATCCGCTTTGAATCCTCTCGTGGCGGGATCGTCTTGTTGCGGTGCTGACTTTGGTATATAAGTGCCGGCTTAGATGGACTGGTGAGGTATTGGTGATGGGTTCCGGTTCGGAAGGGCCCCGTGGTAGGGATCTTATCTGCAACGCCGGCGCCGGCGCTGCTGCAGGTTTGAGTTTCGTTCTCTGTGTTGGTTTTAATGGTTTTTTGCTTGATTAACTGATTGTACTGTGTGATCTGGGTGTTTGTGGGGTTGGTAAGGAAGTGTTGTGTGTGCTAGATTTGATTTTGAAGAATAATTTTGTGGGGAATTGTTGTCTTTTTGTTTGATTTGAAAAAAGGTTATATTATAGATGGAGATTCTTGAACTGACCGATTGATCATGAATCAGGAGCCATTGCTGCCACATTTGTGTGTCCATTGGATGTTCTTAAGACTAGACTTCAGGTACATGGATTGCCACGAGTGCCTCATTCCCACCAGAGAGGTAGGATTTGCAAATTTTTTGAGCTTGGGGTGTTCAATCTTATTTCTACTTTCTCACGTGTTAGCTAATACGAGGTGTTGGTGATGACGATGATAATTTACATCCTTATATAATAACAGATATGGTTGAAAATTCACAAATTCTTATAGTTCATTATCTTCTTGTTTCCGTGTTATACATTATATTTTTGGATGTTACCTTTGTTTCAGGTAGTTATATTATTGCTGGCCTTGAGCAAATAGTCAAAACTGAAGGCTTCAGGGGGCTGTATCGTGGCCTTTCTCCAACAATAATCGCACTGATACCAAACTGGGCTGTAAGCTATCATGCTACTTGTTTTTTTGGTTTGCTTTCTGAATTACTGATAGATGGTAGAATGAACCTTTAATGTTGTTTTTATAATTTCTATATTGTTGCTGTGCATTGTATATGGGTACACCTCATGAAAGCATCATTGGCTGCATTTATGACAGACAATCTTTCAAAATTATAAAAATGCTGTACATATTCTAAGCATGGACGAAACCTTTTTGATCTCTAATTCTTCTTCTTTGTCTTTTTCTTGTTTGGCTTTTAAGTTGAACAGTAAAAAACTTGTGTGGTTTCTGTTTTTTGATACCCTAGGTGATCAGTGTCGGTGTTTAGATACTGGACTCGAGATTATGTTTAGTGTTGATACAGTAAAATTGTTTTTTTTATTTTTATCCACATTAGAGCTTTGTAATTTCTTACAATTTGCCAGCATAGCCATTTGTAAAAAAATGATAATTTTTTTAAGAATGCTCCTGATTGTTGCTGCTTTTTAATGATAACTATCTTCGAGGTCACTACTATGTTCTTTATCTGGATGTAGGTATACTTCACGGTTTATGAGAAACTCAAGGGGCTGCTGGGATCAAATGGTTGATAAAATGCCTTCTTCTATATCTGCTTTTGTATATGTTTCTGTTCATGTAGATTGAATTTCCTCATATCAGTACTTCTTTAGCCAAGGTTTTTATTCTATTTTTTTATTGAATGGTGTGATTTACATCATGCAGTGGATGGGCAGTATCATCTGTCCCTTGGTGCCAATGTTGTAGCTGCATCTGGTGCAGGAGCTGCTACGGCCATAACTACTAATCCATTATGGGTTGTGAAAACCAGACTCCAAGTGTGTATACTTGCTCTATGATAGTACAGTTTAAACAAATAACTGACTTGTTTTGATATTTTCCATCTTTGTGGATCATTCTTATTAAAGGTTATTGTTTGGAAGAAGTTTAATGGTTATTTGATTAATTCATGAAGATACGCATTCTTATTACGAGGTCTCTATGATGACGATGATAATGCATGGTGCTAGTTTTTGCATTTTTCTCTTATATTTTACGAGGACTGTCTGATCCCTGAGTCACGTAAGTGTTACTAAAATTTTATAGAGGGCCTGACTCTAAAGGCAGCTCTCTAAAAAAATAAAAATAATGAAAAGATGAAAAGAGGAAAAGGTGGAAAAGTCCAAATTGCCCTAAGTTTGTACTAACTGGACCCTTTGCTTTGCATGACTGTGCCAACTCCTCAAGGCAGTCTCTCTATCTTTTGACTTCTTATGAAGCGAGAACTTATTTTCACCAGAAAGTGAGCTTGTTCTTATAATATTAGGATGATGAGTGTTTGGCACTAGTAGGCAATTGCAGTCTACACCTGTGGTTTCCAAGCATGCCATCCTTTACAGGGTACTTTATTTTCAGCATAGTCGGCATTTTCTCCACATTCTTCTTCTGAAGACTTTTATCTTTTTTATTGGACTTTTGACAAAATTTCTCTTCTAGAATTTTTTTTTCATTTTATACACAAATTTTGAGGATTTGAATGGTCAAATGGTTGTTACACAATATTTAAATTATTATATATTTATGTGTTAAATCTACACATGATGAGTCTTTAAGAAACCTTTTGTACTTATTTAGACGCAGGGAATGAGAGTAGGTATCGTGCCTTATACAGGTATACTTTCTGCTTTTAGAAGGATAATGCATGAAGAGGGCTACCGAGGATTGTACAGGTCAATCAGCAATTCATTTAGAAAAAAAAGTAGCTTTGATGTCACAGATAGTTTATTGTTTTTTATGGCATTAATGCTAATTCCAAACATTTTTTCTTCTCTTCTTTGCTGCATTCAGTGGTTTTTTGCCAGCACTAATGGGGGTAAGTCATGTGGCAATCCAGTTTCCAGTATATGAAAAAATGAAATCTTTCCTGGCAAGAAGAGGTATGACTTCTATGTTTTCCCCTAACTTTGTTGTGGAACGACCTAATTTCACATGCATGCAGATGGTACGACTGTCGATAATCTCAATGCTGGGGAACTTGCTATTGCCTCTTCTATTTCAAAAATACTTGCTTCAACCTTGACCTACCCCCATGAGGTACAAGTAACCAAATGCCTCGAGGCCACTGTACAAGGACTAATTACGTTTTTGCTTCTAAGGGACGTTCTCTAATTATGTAACTGCGTTTGCATTTAGGTTGTTCGATCGAGACTGCAGGAACAAGGTCAGGCTCGTGCATCTGACACCCATTACTTGGGTGTTGTTGACTGTATTAAACAGGTGCATAAAAAAGACGGAATCAGTGGCTTCTACCGAGGCTGTGGAACTAATCTGTTGAGAACAACACCAGCTGCTGTCATTACATTCACAAGTTTTGAAATAATTCACAGATTTCTTCAACGGAAATTACCTCAACAGAAGATACAGTCTGAAACCCACCATGGACCTGGTGGCCAGAATTATCCCAGGGGGGATGGGAAAGATGAGAAGGATGTGAGCATTATGGCATTACAACTCCAATCTGAACAGGATAGTTCCCGTGTTTCTTTAGATAAAATGCAACGGTTGCCTTCAAGACACTTAAAAAACTGAAGCTGTGACCAAGCTTGTTTTTTATTAATAAAAGGTCATTCTTTTATTTTTTACTTGTGGTTTATCTGCTAAACATAAATGTTGTACCGTGGGCTTTGCAAATTTCAGGCACTAACCACTAGCATTGCTTATCATTTCTTTTAATTCATGTAATGTACCGTCTGGCAATAATCCATGCACAGTACTTGTTCTTTTTGTCTATCATTTGCTATCCAATCCAACCAGCTACAAATAGCTGTTGGAAATACTAAAAAATGTCGTACAAATCTGACATTTTGGCACAAAATTTATGGGTAAATTAATCTTGTTTGGACAGGGTATGTAATGCCAATGTAGATTATCAAATATAAATGGGTCGCTGGTGTATGGCAATCCATGTTTTGTACATTCGTTTCTGTTTTTTGGTTGATCATATAAGCTGCTCTTGGACCTTGGAAGTGCTAGTTAGACTCTGTTTGGTCGTCGGCGCATCTTCCAGTTTTCTCAGAATCACTCCTTTTGAAAGACTTGAGAAAAAGCTTCAGGTATCGAATGTAGGCTGGATGAGCTTCCAGAAAGTTATGGCCACCGCCCATGATCCATAGAGGCTCATACTTATTCTGGCATAGTTCCCATAGCTGCCTTCCATGTGAAAAGTCAAAAACATTATCCGCCGATCCCTGACATCACAATACCAATGCGGAAAGAAAAAGAATATTAAACACGCATCCATTTCTGGTTCAGAAAGAATGAAGAAAAGTGATGGGCGTGTATGTGTTTTTTATGGCAGTTCTTTATCTGTAAAAAAATTACCATTGCTCAAATATGAAATTCTGGCAGAGATAACAATGCAAGTGCTAACATCTCTTCAAGTATAGTTTGCCTGATTAGCTATCCAAATCATTTTATAATTATTGTTATTATTATTTCACATGCATCTGCCACTAAATGAACACTGTTAGGGAAAGTACTTACATGAATTACAGCAACCGGGCACTTTACCAAGCTAATTTTATCAATATTCTGAAAAAAAGCAGCAGCTAGAGATCTTTTAATCTCAGACCTTGATAATGAATCACAACTAAATGTTAAGAGGCCATACTTGAATGTTTCAAAAAGTTAAAAAGTATCTATACCATCTTCTTCAATCAGACAGCCTTACCTTGAACTTGGATTTTTTTATGTTGGTATTGACAAGAACTCTAGATTGAGAAAGGGCACTGCACCTTGTAAGAATCAAACCGGCATGCACGTATGGCTGGATGGAGTACCCTCAAACAAGAAAGAAATCCACTGTGTATAACCACAGCTCCCAAATTTGGTAGGCGCGAAGCCAAATCGATGGTTGGACCACTCCCAATGGATTGGCCGTATAAAATTATATTTTCCTCCAGAACTCCACAATGCTCAGTGAGGCATTTGTAAGCAGCTTCAATGTCTGCGTATGTGTTCTGCTCACTGGGCTGTCTAAACACCAGGCGCAGTTATGATACATGAAAATAAGTAGAAGAAAGATCTGTGGTGTTGGCTATAAGCTTTGAGCATCTAACCTTGCCAGTTGATTGTCCGTAGCCAGAGTAATCATACCTAACAATTAAAGAAATGCATTGAAGTCATTGAAAATCTCTCGTGCAAATAGCTGAATTATTTAAATGTGTGACCATCCATGCATGCCATTGGTGTTTGGTAGCTGCGATTTTTACAAATAGTGAAGTGATCCAAGTTATGCATTAAGTTCATAGGAATAGAAATGAAGAAATCTATTTTTTGCACATCCCTCCTACCCTTTCCTCTTGTAACAGACCCAAAAAAACCATCTAATTTCTACCACATGAAAATCTAGCTCACAGTGAAACTCCAAAAAAAGAAATCAACTTTATAACAAGAACTTGAGTCGTAGCTAGAAAAAGAAAAAGATGGCCAAGATCAGATGACAATACCCCATCAGATTAACACGTAAGTGGCGGGTAAGCTCCTCATAAAAGGGAAACATGCGACCCAAATCCGCGGCGTTGCCATGCGAGTAAAGGATGGTGGCGGTGGCGACGGGGTGCCTCAAGTAGACAGCCACAATCTCCTCGCCCCGGTGGGTGGGCAGCTTCAACACCTCCACGGCGTTTGGTGGGAGACGGGGGAGCTCCGGCACGACCAGTCTCTTGGTGTCCTCGTCGTAGCACAAAGTGTAGGAGGGGGAGTTGGGGGGTAGAAGGGGAGCTTGGGGGCGAGGTGGGAAGCGACGGCTCCCATGTCGCCGGCGAGGGGATGAGGAGGAGGCAAGGTGGAGAAGGCGGTGAAGCTTCCATGATCGCCAACAAATGAAACGCCTGTGTCCAACCGTTGACTTTTTAAGACACGAAAAGTCATAGTTTTAAACACCACAGGGGTGACCATACTGAATTTTACTTAGTGTACGATATTTGGTTCAACCGGTTGAATTATATTTTTAAATTATAAATAATGTATATTTTTAATATTTAATAAAATATTTTATCATTAATATTTTATTAAATATTATTTAAATACTAAAATTTTCAAAAAAGACATGATTTTGTAAAAATTTTATAATAAAAAATCAAATATCAATTAAAATAATACAAAAATTAAACAGTATTAAAATTAAAATAATAGCTAATATTCTAAGTGATACAATACAATATTTAAAATTATGAGAAAACTTATTCATTTATAATTTAATAAAACTTTAACTCGTCTACTTCTTTTTTAGTAAAAATTAATTACACCGGACCAAAAATATTTTATTATACCATTTAATTTTAAAAAATGATCATTTAGACCCTCTAACATTTAACTCTATTACTAAACAATTATTTTTTTATCAAGTAGCCAAATTTAATTATTCTATTTTATTATTTAAGTATGATGACCTATAAACTCGACCTTGATGACAGATAAACTCAACCATGTCATCAATATAAAAATTTTATTTATAATTAAAATATTATCTTACAATTGAGGTTGAGAGTGCTTTTTTTCTTCCATTGATGATGTGATCTTATTTTTACAACATTTAAATACAGCATTTTATACGTTAAACTTCATAAAATCAATCTTTATAATTTAAAATGGCCTAGTTTGTTTTTAAACAATAAAATGGCATGGCATTGTTCAGTCACGTCATAAAAATATAACTATTTTGTCATAAAGCTAGGGTTGGGTGTTAGTGATTTAGTTTACCTTTTTTTCAGAGTAAAAGATATATATTATCTTAGATTATGAAAAACATATTCATTCAACACAATATGACACAATATATAATGAATGATCTGAATTATAATTCAACTTGATTTGACATTTTAAAAAAAGAATAATTTTTAAATGATATTACTTCGAAAATCTTATGAATTTGAAAATAAATAAATCTATTTTTAACCCGAATACTCAAACAGGACTGGATTGATGAACCCTTACCTACCAACACTGTGTCTTTATCATCCCAAAACTTGATAACCTGATTCATATATCCTATTTGATCATATAAAATATTTTTAGATTATTCTACTTTGATGAATTCACATTTTTTTATCTCCAAACCCAAAAAAAGCTAAAATAAACCACCATGTAATAAAAAGGTATTATTGTAAGTTCTAATAATTTTTTTGGTGAGTGATTTCAAATAATTGGATAGTTAAAAAAATTGTGTGTGGGATGTTGTTTTGGGGCCTTTGCCCTAGCCTGTTTATCGGAATGTTTTTTGACATTGGACTTCAGAGTATGAATCAAGCCCAAGTAGATCATTCTGGTTTGAGGCAAACTCGAGTTAATTTAATTTGTATTAATCTATAACTTTTTGTATAATTTAAACTAATATCAATTTTAAAAATCAAAATATTTCGATTTGCTCGAGGAGGTAGTTGCCTAGAGTCTAGACTCGCTTAATTAGTTTGATTCAAAGCCAAGCCTTTAATGGAGGATTTGAGTTGAATATTGAGCTAAATTGAGCTTTTGAACAACCCCACACGTCACACAAAAAATGCAAGTGTTTCAATACCTCCAACCAACAAACTATGAACTATGCTAAAGATCCTTTTCCCCTCCATGTAACCATCCTAAAGGGTTGGATCCAAATTGGACCTCTGAACGTCCCTGGAGGCGTAGATTTGTTAACTCTAATAGAGCTTCAACTTGCTTTGGAAAAAATATTGAGCTTCAACTTGGCAGGGCATATGTTTACGTTGGATTTGATTATCAAGATACTTTGATTTCATTAGAGGAGAATCAATATTTGCCAAACAATGGTGCATGGCTGCCTGCGAAGCTTGGATAAAAAATTACCAACTCAATGCATGAATACAATTTCCTCAACTCTAATACAAAAATCAACCATTTTCCCAAACATAGAATTATAACGGTACTTTGGATGTACTAGGCAAGATGTCACACAATACATGATTTATAATGCATAAAAATTTTAATTTTATAGATAATCTCTCATTAAATAATGAGATAGATTATAATATTCTAATGTCATGGGTATAGAAAAAGATATATTCTGCAGATAAACTATAATAATTTGATTGTTAATTTTTATAATTTTTATTAAATTTTAATTGGTTAGACCTCCTATTAAAAATTGCATGCCATTATTAAGTTCCTCTCAATTAATAAGAGTAAATTATAATAATTTAATATCTTAAATAAGAAAAAAGATAAGACTTTAATTAAATGAAAAGATAACCTATAATAATTTGATTGAATATAATTTTATTTTTATTGAATTTAGGTTGGTTATACCTCTTACTTTTATCACATGCTAGTGCTCAGCTCCTTTTTTATCAATAAAAGTAGACATTGAAAACTTCCTATTGATATAAAAATACCTACTATAGGTAGAACGAATTAAACTAAAAATCTCAAAAAAACACTCTTCAATGTGGAGAAATAAGTTAAAAAACTATACATAAATCCATCACCTAAAAATGAACTAAGACCAAAGCTTAGATCATATTGTAAGCTCTAAATTTAGTGGTGTCATAAAAGCAAGAAAAAACAATTCAGCACGCCAAACTTTAAATTAATAGCAAACAATTTGGGATGGGGGTTGGGTGGGAGTAGAAGTTTCATAGTATTTAACAAAATGTAAAAGTTCACATCCATATAAAATTCTCTCTACCAATGCAAACCATTTGTAAGGAGAAAATATTTATTTTCTACCACTTGTTAGTTCTTCTTTAGAATAATTTGCAATAAAATCTATGCATTAAGATTCAATCTCTCATGCATCCTAACTTTCAAACGAGATGTTCACAAGCTTCATAAAAGATCAGGGTTCATGTGTCGCCAAGAACAAATTAATCACAAAGTAAGATCATTCCCCTTTTCATAGTAGTTCTGGTCCGACGCTGCATCCATGGCGAGTGTTGTTTGCCGCGAGGAAGGCAATGTCCTGGTTGAAGGGTGGGTATATTATTTCCAAAGCGGCGAGCTCTCTTCTCACTTCCATCAACTCCCTGGCAATGCCCATCTCCCAATCCCTCTCCCTCTCCATCTTCACAATCAGCGCATAGAAGCCAGTGGCTAAGAATATCGCTACCAGCTCCACCACGCCGGCGTCGACAAGCACAGTTCAAGCCTACTGTTCTTCATTTGCTTGACTCCCGACACACCTTCCGACAGCGCATCCCCTCCCCTACGACAAAACATATCCTGCAAACTCAATACATACAATCCACGTAAATTAACTTGGATGCAATATTGTCCAACGTCGTGATCAACTTGGGAATATATATATATATATATATATATATATATATATATATATATATATATATATATATATATATATATATACCAGGTAGCGAAAAACAAGAAAGCGGCTTGTTTTTTATAAACAACGGATTTGGCATCGGTTAGAACCGATGTCAACCCTATGAGGGCCCCGCCGGAGATGCTTGTTCTCGGTGGCATACCACAGGTGAAGATGGATGGCTAACAGCCCGAAAGCCACCGAGATGGCGCTCCCTATCTCTTCATAGAAGACGATTAGCCAGTCCTCACGGTGCATGGCCATGCAAGTGCTGCTCTTATCCCCGGTCACCGTGATCACCATTTGTTCACCATTCGACTGCGTGCACGAGCAATTAAGAACACTTGAACAGATCCAAGGTTCATGATGATATGTTGTTGGGAAATCGATCAAAATGGTGAGCGTTGTATGTCATGGCCATACCTTGGATCGAGTGGAGGCGGCAAGGAGGAAGAGGGCTAAGCTTAGAAGGCCGGAGAGGAGGGCGAAGAAGACAACTACTGTGCCCACCCAGCCTCCGAACTCTCGGCTCCTCCTCCTCCACATGTGAAGATCGGCATGGGTGATGGCCATTGTCTGTTCGTCCTTGTTGCGGCTCACCATGGTGCCCGAAGCTTGGTCAATGGTAGGAGTGTTGCCACCGACGGGAAGATAGGCCATCGCCGAGGTCGGAGGCATGATTCTTTGGCAAGAATATCTCAAAGGTTGTTTCGATTAGAGAGGCTCGCTTCGTTGGTCCCTGCTTGCACTTCTGACAAAGAGCTTGTTCGTTCATCTGTATGCCTAAATTAATTTCGCACTGCTAAAAGATATATTAAGACTAGTCAAAAGACTATGTTTCAAATAAGAATATCTTGTTATGTAAATGTTTATTATTCTTTATTTATAATTAAGACAAGACAAAATAAGACAAATTGAAAACATGAATTATTCCTTCACAAAAGACTTTGGAATGGAAAAAATTTAGACAGTAACGAGATATGTTATAACGATATACATGTTACGTGCGATATACGTTAGAGATAAATTTCAATATAATATCTTTTAAATTAAAAGGAAATATATTATAATAATTTGATTTATTTTTACAAATATTTACTGTATTTTGATTAGTTGAATTTCTTATTTTTCACTTAAATAGCTTTTGACTCTTGTTAATAAATATAGGATTAATACTGCGTGTATCATGGACACACCTAGAGTAATCGATGGGCCTGCAACTGTGGCCCAACCAGCTGGAGTGAGAAAGAGTGAGCCGGCCCGGCTAATCATCGAACTAGGCCGGCCTAGGCCCATATTGTGCCAGCCGTGGGCCCAGTTGCCCAAGCTCGGCTTGTTAACTTCAAATCCATATATATAAAAAAATTATTTCGGATATTTTTTTGAATTTTAGTTATATTTTTCTAAAACTATATTGTTTATCTTCAATTAGTGGTTACATTCATTACTAATGAAATTTTTAAATATTATAAAGAAAATACCATTGCACATTTTCATATTCATTATCTATTTTATTTATTTATTTTTCAAAACCTGGCAAGTAGTAGGTTCACAGCCCACTTCTGGACCTTCTGTTACATATCCAGGAATAGAACACAAGCCATGCTGCAGCAACAAGCTACTCAAAAACAAGAATAAAAAACCTTGCCAAATAACAAAAAATGAAATAACAAAAAAATTCCATTTAAATGGAATGAAAGCTTCTCAGAAGTATTGGCTGCTTAATTGGTCTCTTCCATTTGGAGGTCGCCTCTTCACATGCCACAAAGCAATAGAGGGCGCATAAGCGTAACGATTTATATGTTGTTTTGATAGTTTTCTGGTGCAGTGAAGTCATAAGAATCTTCATCCATCCTACTCGCAAATTGAGAGTTAATAATAATTGGATGAATTGGTTCATGAATGGTCTCTTCACCTCGATCCCATAACTGCTGATTGTTTGCTTGAGTTGAGAATTCAATTCCTGTGTTCACATAGCCAGGCAGACTTGGCTGTCCAGTGTTGGCACCAGCAGAGCTGCTCGCAATGTTCGTATGATCCACATCTGCAAATTAAACGCTTCACATGATCAGTACTTAATCAGCAAGCTTGATATATAGTTGGTTGAATACAAAGCACACATTATATTTGAGTGAAAGATATAATTACATCGACTTAGAATGGTGATTGGATCAACTGGTTCATCAACTTCTTGCAGTTGATCCCATTGCATAATTGCCCTCCTAGTCATTTCCTGCACGTAGGCCTGATTGCAAGTGCGATACAATTATTAGCTCAAAGTTACTAGTCAAGCTGGATGCAATAATCAAATTAGTTAAAGAACTGTTAATTAATTACCTTGATCTCTCGGCCTGTTATTTCACTTTGATTGTAGAACTTCCCGTTAACGGAAGCAGCTAGAACTTGGCATGTAGGAGAGAGCAAGAGTGTGGAATACTTCTCATGTGCATGGTAGATGTAGCGCTTGCTACCCATCTGACAGGTCAGTGCGTGCTTCACCGCAGCATCCCACAGCTTTTCCGGCATTGCCAAAATCTATGGATGATGAGCCATATTGCGTTAGAAAATTAGATAACAAAAAAAACCAAAACCTAGCTACAAGTAATTTTTTCTCTCAATTGGTTGCAAATATACAAGGTAAATTGCTACAAGTTGACTACCCCTTTTAGACGTGGCTCATTCAAGTGCAACTGTGTCAGGAAATCCCGCACATTGTAAATCCTTTCGTCCTTGAGTTTATTGCAGAAGACCCCATCTCTGCTAATTTTCTTCAAACGCCAGACTTCGTCCGTGAGAGATGGTGGATAATGTTTTTGGCCTACTGCAATTCCATGTCCATATATATAAATGTTTTAGCTCAGCACATCGATAGAGTGTCAAGTACCATATATATAATTAAGACTTGTGATAAATCTAATACGTAGTCAACATTTATAAACGTTTATTGAGTACCAACCACGTTTCTGATATTTAATGTGCAATCTGTGCTGGTTGACATATTAAATAGCTAATACATGCCGTGGGACTCGAAATCTTAACTCGCCTCTTCATCGGTACATAGACACCACTCATTCTAAGCGCCCTTCACTTCTACAATTGCTAGCGTTATGTAAACTTATACCACGAATTCAAAAATAAGGAAATAGAAATAAATTAACTACCTTTTTAAAAAAATAGTTCTTTCTGTTAGTTGAAGAGTCATGATAGATAAGTAGAAAAAGAGCATGCAAATCCAACCAAACAAGTAGAATATACTAGTACTTGTTGGTATATTCAACACATTAATCATATATTATAGATGCTCATGAACTTGAGTGACGTGAACAAGATCGAAGAGTGCCTTATCTATGTGAAATGCTAAATATGATATCACTGTATAGAGAAGAAATTAAGGATCATGAACTCACACTCTCCACGTTGATCTCTAACTTGAAATGGTCCAGTAATGGCTTCTTTGATCCTTTCCGGAAAGCTTCCTGCACTGACTCTAGCTCCAATCCGAAAATGCCCGCTCCTCACCCATTTCGAGTTGTCAGTAAGCACTAAATCTCCGAGCACAGCCTTTCCATTTCTGAGTGTAACACTCACATCTCCGGTGAGCAACGGTCTCTTGTTTTCTCGTGCTTTTAATATGTGATCATCAAATTTTTCCGAGGTCCAGTCCAAGTTGTCAGAACCAGGAAAATCTCCATCCAAGGCAACGATTTGCAACTTGATTGGGGAAAGTGGAACCTGCCCATGAGCATTGGTGTTGATGAGATGCACCTGGAGTGGACTTCTATCGAGGTCGACTATCTTGCTGTTGGTGAAAATGGGTAGGAGGAGGCTCTTTGTAAAGATGAGTTTCAAGGTCGTCGCTTGATCACTAGCCGATCGAATTTGTAACGAAGAAGAACTGCACAAATTTTGTTAGTAACATAATTGAATCTATAAGAGAGATGAAATATGTGTTAGAAAAATTTATAAGCTAACAAAGTGAATGCATAGATATTTTACGGGCTAAACTTGCTTGCCCAGCGTGATACAACGCCTTCTGCTTCTTCTCGTACCTGAAAGCATACACCTGATCATTCTCAATCGAGTTCATAATGATATAATAGTCTACACACAATCAATTAAGCTGCATAAATATCAGATATGCAGTAAAATTATACCACTTTACGAAACATTGGTTCTAGACATGCAGTAAGAGGTTCAGGCGATCTGACCATCGCTTCGGTTCTCAACCTGCAGAACGGAAATTGAACAATTGATAAGCAATGAAAGTTAGACCCATTCCAACATCTCCAATCCGGCGGGAAAAGGTGATCCCACAGTTGATTACTTGATAAAGAAGTTGCAGGTTGAATAGAATGTTAAACAAAACGTACGTAGATATGCAAGAAGCAGTAGTTTCGATTCGTTTGTTTTCCTTCTCATCTGGGTCGGAATCTGATTGATCATGGAGTCTCTTAGCTGCCATTTTGGGTGCACCAGAGATGTCTAATTTGATCCGGAGATGATCAAATGATACGCTCTGGCTACGACCTGCCAATTTAAGGCCGATGGTTCACGTGCCTAATTTGCGTGGGAGCGAGAAGGAAAAGAGAAGGAAACACACACAACTAATAAAAAATAATGAAGCTTCTCCGAAGGTGGGGAGAAATCATAGAGAAACACCAATGCGAACAAAACATCCGATCCGATGTGGTCGTTGATCTCCGTTATTGTCAGTTGGAGAAGAAGCTCGCAAGCAACTTTTCCCGCGTTGGAGGGATCACAATATCAAAGACATTATTTATTATATTATTTCATTATTACATTATTACGTATCCAAAGTAACGCGTGGAGATCATCCTGCTTGCTGTGGCTGCTGTAGTGTGTGTCCTGGAAGTTTGCGGAACATTCAGAGTACTATATGACATAACCGCGCTGTCTTCTCAGCTTTTCCTCCCATTTGTGGTTCCATCCTCCTCTTCCAATATTAATTTGGAAGCATATAATTAAGATTCTAGCTTCTTGTTTTTTTTCTTTAACTAATAACTACTCATTAAATGTGATCACCTTGGCAGGAAGCTCGGACTGACTGACTCGAGACTCCAGACTCTGAGACAATTTTTTTTTTTTTATGAGAGTTACAGATACGTAGTTGGTCACATACTTCATGTATGTTAACGTGGAAGTCCCAGGAATGATGTCCCTACAATATTTCCAAGTTTATTGGCATTTATTTGTAGATTAAACACAATCACTTAGCCCACAGGTCGTACCCAACGACAAACTTCTCTTTATAACCTTTCCATTGTTCCAATCCGAATTAGCAACAGTACTCAGTGACTTTTAAAACGAGTACTCCAGTGTATATGTGGTTATTATGTTTAAACTCATTGTAATAATCGGAAGAAATTAACTGAGGTGTCTAAAATTAAGAGGGCTAGCAATCAAATTTCGCACTGAGAACTGCACATCCAAATCATTGGTTTTGTCAATAAACATGCAAAAAGAAGTAGGTTAGTTAATCAAGCATTATTATAAGTTTTAACGTTAAGATAATTTAGACCAGAGATCAATGCATCACAATTACAAGGGTTAGCCTTGTCTTTCCGTGTCTTATTGACTTGACATGAGGCTACAAACCACTCAATAAAAAAATAACTCCTATTCTACGTTGACGCGGTAACAAGTCGGTTGTGCATAAAGGCGAATGCAAAGAAAATTCCCAGAACGTACAAGCTTGCCATCTTTTTTCAATCAGGATTTTAACGTTTGCGTGAAAGAAGCTGCCACCCTCCTTCCTAACTTAGCCGTTTTCATGGTCTAGTCGTGTTCAAACTCTACCTCGAGAACGTCGCAGCATGTCATGGAGAATTGTAAAGGACATACGGTCACTTGTTTCTGATGATTTAGATATAACTACATCTGTTTGTATACGTATGTCTGGAATTAAAAACTATATAAAAACAGACGCAAATGCAGAGCAGAATCCTGAGCAATTTATTTTGGTTGATCAGTTGGTAGTTCTTGATGTAACAGAAAACAGAACAGACAGCATGTACTTGGCAACGATCGCTTTGTAATTGTTAAAACAGCTAACGAACTGCATGCTTGGCACTTCCAGCCCAGATGTGCTATACCTACCTATAAGCTGCTTGTCTTGTGGCAGACGGACATATTTTAAAGGTCTATGAATTTGTTTTTAATGGCTTAATGGTGTTTAACCAACAAAATAAGTTGTGCTGAACCACGTTGATCTTCTATTTTATGTGAACCAAATTATATATATACACACACACAACAATAAATGTAATTCCCTGACTGGTCCAAATTCAAATTCGGCCATCTCCCTTATACTGTCATTCACAACAATTTTGGAACAATGAATTGCTTACAACATTTGGAAATAAATCTCTTTAATTCCTATACACAATCGCCACTAAATTTAGTTTTCATTGTTTATATATCTATTCCCCGTTGACCTTCCCCAATAAAGAATACTTATAATGTACCGCACGATCTGGTACGTTTAACCAGAGCCCTTCAATAATGGATCAAACCTCAACAATCTAGTCAAAGAATTGGGTAGAAATTTTCTAGCAAACAAATGGCAGACACGGGTCTTGTTCCCATTGTACATGCACTCCTGCCCACTTCGCATGCTCTCTAGCAGCTCAGCAGTGACTTGGCCCCTCCAAAACTTGCTTGGATGAGGTCCTCTTCTTGCCCAATCCACCCAAGTTAATGTTCTATTGGCATTTTTCACTCCGAACTTCATATGCACCAAAGTTGGCAAGTAGTGTTCATCGGCATAGCATGACTGTTTGCAGTACTTCCCATACATTGGGAAGTACTCAACATCAGACACTATCTCTAAGGCAAGCTCTCTGTCCACTTCAAACCATTGGGAGCCTTTTCTCCACTGTGATTGAGTGATTTTTGGCCTCATACGCTGGTTGTAGCGGCCACGGCCGGTGGCGCCGGGCTCGTCATAGACCTCTACGAATGTCTGAGTGGAGTTGATGAGATAGGAGTAGATGGTGGTGAAGCTGAAGAGAGGAATACAAGCTTCGGAGAGGAGGACGAAGCGCTGGTTTGAGTGGTCGAGAAGCGCATTGGCTAATAGTCGTCTCTCTGCTTCAATCATGCTAAAGTTTCCCACTGCACTTCCTGCATTGAGCAAATTTGGTATTAGTTTTTAAGATTAGAACAGACATGCAAACTAGTTATTTTGGAGTTCCCCATGTAAAATATCAAAGATGAGTTCTCCTATTTATGAAGCTTTGCAACACAGAGAAGTGTGGTTTATGGAACAGATTTCTTCTTATTCTACCTCGGCCATGAAATGTCAAACATGTTGGCATCAGTTCTCTGCTGCGTTTAAGGATGACAAGAACATGACCATGCACTTGCATGAAAGTTTTACGGATAAGATGGGCAAAACGAAATGATCAGTTATTGTCCAATCTGTATATGCTAACAAACTATCAATTTCATGTAACTAAAATTTCCTTTTCCACATAATTCAACCAAGAACAAGCATGACAAGCAGCTAGAAATGCTTCCTTTAGCTAAACAAGAAACGAGAAGGCTCATGAAAATGCACATGAGATGGATTTCTTTAACACTTTTCAAGCATATTCGACCCAACCACTGTTTGCTTCTTTCTCACATAAAGGATAAAAGTGGACGGATATAAGATTAGAAGAAATATCTATTCATGAAAGGAAAGAATTTGCTGATCAAATGACTTTGAGAAGAATAAATTGACAAAGTATAAGCTAAGTAATGCCTCATCAAAAGATTCACCACTTTGATCCGCAGTGAAGAAGATTTAACTCCAATTTTTTTTTACAAGTCACTAGTTTCGATCTTCTTTTCCTTGTCGATAGAGAAAAGGGTTCTAACTAGACGCAAATATACACTAAATTACCACGTACATTCACATTGATTACCAAATTCCTCAAACATGGAGTTCAATTATTATTTCTAACCATCGCAAGCATACAAAATGATCAAAAAGATCATGAAACAATCAGCATTCTTTGATGTCATTGATCAAATCAACATCAAACGCACTAGAATTTTTTTGCTCTATAGGTAGGAGGTTGAATATATGTCATTGATTGATTGATCAAGAAATGGGTGGAGGAAACAATGGACTTAACGTACCTTGCTAGGCACCCTTCTCCCATAGAAAATGGAGTTTTCAGGGACAGAGTCATTGAAGGCAGGATGGGAATGGACGTAAATGGAGTAAAGGCCTTCATGGCCATGGAAGAATCGCTCCCATAGAGTAGCCATGGCCAATGCTCCCCTGGTCAGAAACAAGAAGGCCACCTTCGGCCTCCACCCATGTGGATATCGCCGGCGGCGAGGCACCATTGACGCCTTCCACAGCAGTTCCTCGTCGTCCATTCCGTGCATAGGTGGCGGCGGCATCGTCATAGAAGTTGGCGATGGCGGCGGCGACGGTAGGGTCGCGGTGGAGGCGACCCAGTGGAGAACAGAGACAATCGGCCGGCGTCGACATAGGACTCAACAGCACTTCTTAGCTTGACATTGACAATAACTCCAATCGACGAACCGAGGGCGAAGAGAAGAAGATGGGAGAGGAGGTGTTGAAAAAGTAGAGGAGTGGTGGCGTGAAGAGCTGCCTCCTGCTTTCCTTGAGTTTGGTTGCTCTTCATTTTCGGGTCATCACACTGCTTCTTTCAAGCTGCCTCTTGCTTTCCTTGGGTTTGGTTGCTCTTCATTTTCCGGCCATCACACTACTTCTCTGCGCCCTGGGGGAGGGTGATGGCCATGGTGATTGGAAACAGAGCAATATGGGGAGGAGACGAGAGGGATTGTATGCTGTAAGCCCCGGAAAAAGCTTGTTTTTAATACTAAATGGGCGAGAAGCCCACTGATTGCTCAAGTGCATCTGTTATTATTCTTCTTCTTATTATATGTGCCATGCACATACACGCTGGGGAACCGGGAAGCATGTATGAAAACAGGGGACTTTGTTTATAGCTTGCTCTTCACCTAAATTCCAATGTAATACAGCTGATTTGTCTGAAATAAAAAACATGGGCGGTTTGAATATCGGTTGATTGTTTTTATTGGCTGTTATTTGACTGCATTGATCAGCATTTACCTCTATTTTTTATTATAAAAGGGGGTTGTGGAAATGAGGTTGGAATGTCTCTTGTTTGGAATCTTTACTGTTTCTGATAGGAACTGTTATATAACATTTTAAAGCTAGTAGATGCCCTTCCCTAACTTTTAGTTACAACCCTTTAAGTAACTCCTATTTAGCAGTCTCAAACTTATCTAGTTATCCTGTCCAACGATCTTTAGTGACTTGGGAACATATAAAATGTTAAATTAAATGCTACACAACGGAGTACAAATAAAGGATAAATCTTAAACGTAATTTACGGACACTCATTGAAAAAACGTCCACCATCTTTGTCAACACGACAGATATGCAAGTTCTAACCTTCCAAATTTCCAACACTTAGTAAGTAGATAAAAAATGCAATCAAAATGCATCCAAACGTTGAATAACCAATCGTAACCTAACTGTTGTGATAACGCCCAACACATGCAAATACATGTGCTAGGCAAGTCTTGTTTTGGATTAACTACTTCTAAGATGATTGGGATCGCCATATGTATAAAAGCATGCTATATTCCAATTTGAAGAGACTTACCTTGCTGGGAATCCTACGTCCATGGAAGACAGATTCATGATCAGGCACCTGCTCGTCGAAAGCAGGATCCGGATGAACATAGATGGAGTAGAGGCCCTCATGGCCTTTCAAGAACTTGTCCCAAAGAGGAGCCATGGCCAGCGGCCCCCTGGTCAAGAACATAAAAGCCACTTTAGGAACCATCTCGTAAGGTTGCCGTTTAATGCGCGGCATCATGGACGACCTCCATAGCAGCTCCCGGTCGTCCATGTCGTGCATTATGCTCTGCTCAACCGCACGGGCCCTGTCTTGCCCTGCCACCGGCCGGGACGATATCACGGAGTAATGGGTCGTCTGGATGTTGAAGGAGAAGCTCTTGAGGTTGGAGCTGAGAAGAACGCCGAGGACCAAGCCGAAGCCGAGGAGGGTGAGGTGTGACAGGAGGCTTTGGAAGTGGAGCTGAGGGTGCAGGGGTGATGTCGCCATTTGCTTTGTCGGCAGACCGGTTCGTTAGTACTGGCAATAGCATTATTGGTTGAGATCAAGAAGATGTGTATTGGATTGTCATATGCAGATAGGAATAAAGAGTGCGGGCTCCGATTGCAAGTTGATAAAGGGTGCATTCAAAGTGCTAAAGTCGATAGCGAGGGAGGCGTCTGGTTTCAGGAGATATGGAATTGGATGGAGCAGTGAAAGACTTTTAGGCGTGTTGAATTGTCGTTTCAAAAATGGGATCTCGATTCTGTTTAGCCTTCTATTATTACTATTTTCTAATCGTGCCTGATTGAGCGTCGACTTTTTGCCAAACTCGATGGGAACCACAAATCTTGTCGAGAGGCAATGGGGATTGAAACCGACAGACTAATAAGTGGATCGATTTGTGAACACCATGCATGCATGCCCTTTTTTGTTATTGCCAAGCTTGAATAAGAAAGTAGACTGACTAATATTGGAAATCTGACTGCTTGGGCCTGTCTGTGATTTGTGGTTGACTTGGATTGACGATGAAAGAGTAATTAAGCCTGTCTGTGATTCATGTAGAGAGTTGTACACGTAAAGGAGAATGTGAGCTGGGCCGTATGAAGTGGACTTGATCAAACGGACGTGTTAGATAATAGATCATGCATCTTAGCAAACAAGAAGCAAACTCTCGTTCTCCGCCCATTATATTCACACACGTCAATGAATGCCTAGCACCTCGTCGGCCAAAGCCAACAATTTCCTCGCAAACAAGAAGCAAACCCTTGTTCTCTGCCCATTATATTCACACGCCGATCTTTGATCTTCATCTCCCTCAATCGATCTTTGTTCACCTGCTTTTCTCCAAACTGGGCAGGATGACATCCATGGTGCAACCGGTCGGTATATGCCACACTTCTATTGGCGTTCTTCCTTCCAAACTTGATGTGTGCCAATGTTGGCAACTAGTGCGCGTCCGCCATGCAACGAGACTTGCAGCACCTGCTAAAGACCGGCAAGTAAGTCCCATGGGCCACCAACTCCACGGTCATCTCCCTGCCCATCTAGAACCACTTGCCCCCCCTTTCCTCCACTGCTCCAATTTTATCAACGGTGCCTTCTTTCTTTATACCTGCCCCTTTGCACAGGGCCTGGCTGTTATTAAACCAACTCTCATATATGAATCTTTTTCATTAGTGACAAAGATCATCTTAAGTGAGAGTGGCTATAAAATATGAGATATCATCGTTGAAAAAGATTTATATATGGAGGTTCTACAAATCAAGTAGATAAAATCAAGTAGAAAGAGGGAATCGAGAAGCGAGGCTAGCTGGGAAAAGGAGAGGGGCTTGTGACAATTGGAAAGCAAGATCAAAAAGTATTGTGAAGGACTTAACCTTCTAATGAGGACATCGGATCTCATTGGTAAGGTAGGCGAAGACAAAAGAAGACTAGATGTGAGAGATTAAAAAAGGGATATAGAGATAAGAAGAGGGAAATATATTATTCACCAGTTTAATCTTATACAAAGTATTAAGAGAGAAATCTTATAATCTCAATAACATAGATTGGGTGAGTAATCTTCTTATACATCTCTATATGTTTGACAGCTATAATCTTTGGTTGAAATAGTGAATTGTTGGTTGTTGTCCCGTTGTTTTTGACTCTCGATATAATGAGGGTTTTTCACGTTAAATCTATATTCTTTTGATTTTGTTTTATTTTATTTCTTAGGCATTATTTTTTCATATCTTGTGTTCATTGTTATTGATCTCTAACTTTGGAGATTTTTCTCAACAATTGGCGCAAAGATTGGAGATCAGACGCAACAATAACTGGGTCTCAAAATGGGAATATAGACACCGCAAAGAAATAAGATAAAAACAAAAATAGAGAGAAACGTCTGCAGGTTCCTCAACTGCAGCAGAGCACCTGCTCATTCGGCAGCCACTTGGGCTACTCCGCCATCTGTTTCTTGGTAGCCACTTGGCCGCTGGCCGTCGGCTCCTCTCTCAGCCACCGACTTCTGGCTTTGGCCCCAGCTCCTATCTCGGCTGCTGGCTACCGGCATTGCTGCAGCCTTGGCCGCCGGCTCCAGCTCCTCTCTCGGTCGCTGGCTGCAGGCTCCACTCCAACTGCTGGCTGCCGGCTCCACTCCGGCCCTCTCTCTCGGCCGCTGGCTATCGACTCTGGCACCTCTCTCGACTATCGGCCGCTAGCTGCCGGCTCTGGCCCCTCTCTCAGTTGCCGACTCCGACCCCTCTCTCAACTGCTGGCTGCCGACTCCACTCTCGACCGCCGGCACCCAGCTCCTCTCTTGACCACCGGCACTCGGCTCCAGCTCGACCCCAGCTCCTCTCTCGGCTGCTGGCTCTGCTCCAGCCTCAGCCGTTGGCTGCTAGCTCTAGCTCCTCTCTAGACTGCTGGCTGCTGGCTTGGCCTCGGCCGCAAGGAGATTCTTTTGGCCTAAGGGTGAGACCTCCCCTAAGGGAGAGATCTCCCACTTAGAACCTCCTGAACCCTCGTCCTTCATACTCTCCAATTAGGAATGAGATCCAGATATATATAGAAGCTTTGAGACCCTTCATTTTCAAGGATATAACAAACAGTCACCTCTGTTTGGTAGACCAAGAATCCTTTAATATCCCGAGTGTGACAATGAGTTACATATCATTAATATTCGTAATGACAAATATTAACACCAGCTTGTCAGCGGAGGCCACGAAGGTGTGTGAGGTGTTAGTGAGGAGTGTAGACACTGGGGAAGTTGTATAGGGGTGCACATGACTTAGAGAGGAGGACGAAGTAGGTTACAAAAGTCAAGCAATGCATTGGCCAACAACCTTCTCTCTGCTTCGAATGCGTCGCGCTTCCCCCAGTTAGCTTCCTATGAGCATCAAAAGATTGAATATGCACGTAGAGTGTACACAATATCATATAGTTACACAAAATTGGTAATCGGGATTAACATTGCTTGGGATTCTTTGTCTATAGAAAATAGAGTTTTGAGGGGCAGAGCTATTGAAGTGGGGATGCAGGTCCCTTGAAGAACTTCTCCCATGAGGGATACAGAGGCAGCTCACCCCTCGTCGAGAACATGAAGCCGATCTTAGAAATCCTATTACGTGGGGACCATTGTGTTGGAGTCTTTTATCATACGATGAATGTGAGAAGACATACAATTACATGAGGAATTTTAAAGACATGATGTTACTGTAAGAGGTACGAGGAATTCGAGTAGAATTGTGGAAGACGAGAAGTATTTGGTGTTTGGCTCTTTGTATCTACGAGGTTGGCTGTATTTAAATATGTATTTTTTTCTATACATATGTAGTTGTATTGTGAGGTAAAGATAAATATATAATTGAATTGAAGAGTAAACAATTGAGAGTGTCGTTTTAACCATGAATTGTGAGTTTTCCAATTGGATGTGTATCCTAGTTGAAGATTGTGGTCATTCCTAATTGGAATTGTTTCCAATTGGAGAGAGTGTGAGTTGTTTCCAATTGAAAAGCATGTGAGTTGTTTCCAATTGAAGAGTGTGTGAGGATTTTTCAATTAGAGTAATTTGTATACTTATTATTCGTAATAGTGGATGGTTTATGGTTTTCCTTATATTTTGAAGTTCCACATTAAATTATTGTTTATTACTTGTCAAAACATATTAAGGAATTTTGAAATCTGTTGTGTTAAAATCCTAATAAGTGGTATCAGAGTTTTGGTTCGTCTGCTTGTGGAGGTTCGTGGAGAAGATTGAACTTCTTGTTTGCTTTTGACAAGATGGCTAAGAAGAGTATAATCAAATTTTTACTTCCTAAATTTGATGGAAATAATTTTCCTATGTGGAAAGTGAAGATTCATGTCATATTGGTGAAAGATGGTTATGTTGTTGCTCTTAAAAGCAAGAATCAAAAACTAGAAGGTATGACAGATGCATAATTTACTAAAAACAATGAGATTGCTAAGGCTGATATTTTATTGGCCTTGGATGATAATGTATTATTCAATGTACATATTGTTGATACAACGTCAAATACTTTGTTGGATAGTCTTCACAGAATATATGAAGACAAATCCTTAAAAAGTAAGGTTTTTCTAAGGAGGCAATCGTATAATTTGAGAAAGAAAGATGCGACTTCTATTCATGAACACTTAAATGTGTTTAATATCCTCGTGAATAACCTGTTGGGAACAGGTGCAAAGGTTGATGAGGAAGAACAAACCACCTTACTTCTTTGTTCAATGCCAGACTCGTCGGATAATTTAATTATGAGTTTGAGTCATGTTTCTAAACTTGAATTAAACTCTGTTACAACATCACTCTTTTCAAAGGAGCTAAGAAGAAGATTAGCAATATCAACTTCATCTTCAGGAGTGCAAGCCTTGGTTTCCGAAGAGATGGTTTCCGAAGAGAGTAAGAGTGGGTTCAAGCAGACAAATGATGGAAGAAAGGTGGTAAGGTGCTTTTATTGTAACAAGGTTGGTCACATAAAAAGGTATTACAAAAAGTTGACATGGGATATGCAACATGACAAGGAGAAGGACCAAGAACAACAAAGTAAAAATATCAATTCTATTGATTATGGAAATGGCTTGGTAGTTATTACTTCTTGCAATGATGAGTGCTTCTGTAAGATCAAGTTGAATTGTGGATTCTGGAGCTTCCTTTCATGCAACATCAAGTAGAGAGCTCTTCACTACTTATAAATCAGAAAATTTAAAAATGGTGAAGATGAGAAATAGTGACACATCACGTGTTGTTGGCATAGGAGAAGTGCATATGGTAACTAGTTTGGGTCACAAATTATTTTTGAAGAATGTAAGACATATTCCAAACTTGAGAGAAAATATATTGTCTTTGGGCAAGTTGAATGATATTGGTCATAGTTCTCAATTTGCTAGAGTATGGAAGTTATCCAAGGGACTTATCATTGTAAAAGGGGAAAAATGTAGCAGCTTGTATAGGATATTAGTTCAATATGTCAAGAGTGAAAATACTCTTGATGGGTCTACTAAGTAAGTATGGCGTCGACGGGTTGGTCATACTGAGGTAAAAATGAAATTTTGTAATAAGATTCTTGATAATGATCATACTCATGATAGAAGAAAAGTTGATGTCAAATTGGAAGATTAAAATAAGACATTTTTCGAAGCCCGAGTAAATGATTTTAAATGACGAAATGCAAGCTCATAATTCTTTCCCCCATAGGGTAGGGGATATGTGCTAGAAGTGCCAATCAGGTGAAATAGAGAATTTTTCACATGGGTTGAGAAGGGGAGATTGTATGAGTCGTTTTTTTTCATGTGATGATAACTAAAACCTACCCTAGTGTGTTTCATATGATTCAGGAGGGGAGAATTGTTGGAGTCCCCATTATACGATGAATGTGAAAATATATGCAACGACATGGGGAATCGTAAAGACATGATATTACTCTAAGAGGTATGAGGAATTCAAGTAAAATTGTAAAAGCGATGAGTATTTGGTATTTGGTTCTTCGTATCTTCAAAGTTGGTTGTATCTTGAATGTGTCTTTATATATATAGTTGTATTGTGAGGTAAGGATAGATACATAATTGAATTGAAAAGTAAACAATTGAGAATGTCATTATAATTGTGAATTGTAAAATTTTCAATTAAATATGTATCCTAGTTGAAGATTGTAGTTATTCCTAATTAAAGTATCTTTCACTTAAAGATTGTGTGTTATTTCTAATTAGAGAATATGTGAGGATTTTCCAATTAGAATAATTTATGCATTTATTATTGATAATAATGGATGGTTTGCAGTTTCTCTTGTATTTTAAGATTCTACATTAAATTATAATATATTTATTGACTTTTGTTCGATACTTATCAAAGTATATCAAAGAATTTTGAAATTTTTTATGTAAAAATCTCAAAACATTGATGCTCTCCGGCGTAACTCCTTGTCATCAATGCCATGCCTAAGCGAAGCCGATTCCACGAACTGTTGAAGACCCGTGAGACCATCTTCTCGGAATTCATCACCAGACAGAGGAGGAGGAGGGAAAAGGAGGGAAAAGGAGGGAAAGAGGTTGATTAGGAGGCGGATGTGGTGACTCTGGTGGTAGGGAGGAAGTACAAGATATGGCGCTGGACAGGTAGAGATCAAGTACAGGGATGAGGTTAACTAAGCTCATATAATTTGGAAGTGCCTTGAAGCTAAAACTGGAGATCACTCCCACAACCAGTCCAAAAAAGAAAATTAAAACGTGGAAGAGAATGCTCCAGAGCTTGAGCTGGGGACTGTCCATTTGGGAACACTAGCAGTGGCACCGGTGGCCGGTAATGCACGCTGCAGCTTGCAGTTCTCATCGAATCGCCTCTTCTTCATTATATTCTTTGGTTCCTCTGAATGTCAATGTTATATTGTAGCACTAGCACACAAAGACTGCCCATACTGCAAAGTATCGAAAGGGAGATTAAATAAGTGTTTACCCCCAAAAAAATCTTAAATAAGGATTTGTCTACATACTCCAAGGGCCAGGTTGCAAGAGGGGAGGGAATCTAGGGATGAAAACGTGAAGCTGTTGCATCCAAACGTATGATCTCCTTTTTAGCTTTTTAGTTGTTGAAAACTTGGGTGATCTGCATGCAGCCATCCTTCCCCATTCTTTTTTCTTACCCATTTTTCGTTTTTCGTAGAACATTTCATACAAAATAATCTATCATTTCTACCACACGTGAGTGATATGGAGTTATCTGCATGGTCCAGCCAAGTGATATGTGTAGATCCATTAAATAGGAAAAAACATCGAGAGAAAAATCTACGGTATGCATGAATGTGTTACACTTGACTAATCTTTCAATTAAATAAATATAAGGGCAGGTGTTAACCCGGACTGATTGATTAGGAGCGCCAAAATAATATTTACTTATTTATTTGAGCGTTGTCTACTTAAACAGGTGGTGCCACCGCTGGGAAGGTTCTAATTTTTGTTAATTAATTTGCTTGTTCTCATAATTGGCCCATGGCATGGCATGAATACTCTGAATCTATATTCGGTTAGCTGTGTTTGCTGACTTTACCGCTTCAACAAAAAAACGAAAAAGAAAAACAAAAGCTCGCCTTAAATTGCTGCGGCATTTTGGTAGAAAATTGTGACGTCTTATATATTTAGCTAACATTGGAAGCAATTCATTTCTTTTTCACCAGAAGATGATGTTACACGCTGCCCATATCATGAGATCATATTTAAAGACAAAATATTTCTTTACCTAATCAAAGAAGCTATCAAACAGCATTAAGTTTTCCAAAGTATGAATTAAAGTAGTCAATAAAAGTAACATCACGCATTTGTTTTCTGTATGGCATTACACACGAGCCTGATGAACCGAGGGACTGCCATGGCCTGGGCAAGGAGCGTGCTAACTTGGCTGTGGCACACTGCTGCCTGCCTTCTATCGCGTGTCCAGCCCGTTTTTATCTTCATGCATTGCCTCCCTTTGTCTGTATACTTAAAGTAAAAAATTATGATCACCAAAGTTAGGGATAAGCATGGTTTCTACGTTGACCACCAAACTAAACTTATTTTGAAAGTTTGGTTCTAGTACTACTTTGGTTTGCTTTATAGTTTGGTTGAAATCGAATGCCAACTATAGTTGGTTCAATCGGTTTTCAGCCAGAATGGTTCAAATTAAATTAATAAACCAATAAATAAATAGGATTCTATTTCTATCACTTTCTTGATAAATAAACCAATAAATAAATAGGATTCTATTTCTATCACTTTCTTGATAAAAGTTATGTCTATGTATACTTCTAGTAATTATTATATATAATAAAAAATTATAAAATTATCATTTTGGTTTAATTTCTTGAAGATATTTTGTTTATTATGTGAAAGAAATGGGAGCTAGAGAGATTATTTATTTTGTTTTTATGATATAATATTCCAAGCTATAACTTTATTTATATAATTTTTCGTAATAAATTTATAACTAAATCTTATATGTCCTAAAATATATTTATTTTATAAATAAGATTTAAGAATAACAAGAGTAAACACTAAAGAATGAACACTCAATGATAAAGAACACCATTTATTATCTTTGTTAGTTTGGTTAAAACCAGACAAATTAGTTTGGTTTGGTCAATTTAGTTATCAATTGTGATTTATTTTTTATTTGGTTAACTAAACTACCCCACTCCAAATAATTAGGTGAACCAAATGACTAAATGATCAGCCCTAAACCACATTAATAAATCCTACGTCCAAACACGCATTTGACTTGCTAAATAGACAAACACGTTTAATTTTAGAAGTTAAATACATTTTACTTGCTAATCGGCACGATTTTATTAAGAATGAGAATAATTCAGTAAAAAAACTGCCAAACCAATCCGAGCTACAGTTGTCAAAGAAGTTTCTTACACAGTATTAATTAATCTTTTTTCAAAACCAAACCAAAATTAAAACCGAATTGAAAAAATCAAAGTTTCTAAATAGGTCTGAATTATTTTTTAAACAAGTAATTAGGTGGGCATTGATCTCGCCTCCTATTGGTCACTCACCAAAATTAAACCCCGTGGGGAGTGGATATAAAAATGGCGCCGGCGCGAAGTCGCCCTCACACGTTCAAACGACGCACGAACGGCCATCGCCGTCGCCGATGACAAAGGGTGATCGGCGCCGTCTTCCCAACAACTCCCCATTTCCCGGCCACATTCCTCCCATGGCCGCCGCCCCTCCCAAGAGCGGGGCGAGTGCGGTCACGGCGTCCCCATCCGCTTCTTCCTATTCTTCCACGACGCCGTCCGCTCGGAGCTCGACGGCCTCCACCGCGCAGCCGTCGCCTCGGCCGCCGATCCCGCGCCGACGCCAGCCATCTGCTCCGGCGGTGCCGGTTTTTGCGGAGGATGTACCGGCACCATTCCGATGCGGAGGACGAGGTAACGTACTTCCCCGCCCCTTCTCTCCGAGGTTGTAATCTCGCCGTTGAATCATGACGGCGGACTTAGGGTTTCTGATTTTGCTTGTTTGGAGTTCAGATTAGGATTGGTGATTGGGATATGAACTGGTGTTGGTTCGTTTTCTCTGATCTCTGTACTCAAATTTTTTGGATTGTGGATCAGAGGACCGATATTGTTATCTTATAATTTCCTGTTCGTTTCTATTGAGCCTAGATTCGATTACTTGAATTGGTTGGCGGGGAGGGGTCAATAGCTGATCCTGATGGGTTGACAAGGCTTTAGGCGTCTGTTTTTCATTACATGGCGCTTGTAGAAACTTGTTGAGTTCTTAAGAAATTTGACTTTTTTTCACTAAGATTATTTAGTTATAACTTGTAGTGTGTTATACTTGCCATGTTTTTATGTTAATCGCGGCATTCTATGATTGCTTGAAAGATATAAAAATAGTCAAGTGAAAGTGTGGGCTAATCTCCATGAAGTTAAATAGTTCCCCGTGGATTTGTAAATTTTATTTATTTATTAGACTTGCAGGTCATTTTCCAGCTCTTGATATGCATGTCAAGAATGTAGTAACATCCTACTCTTTGGAGCATAAAGGCGAGAGTGTACTTTTTGATCAGTTGTTCGCTTTATTAAATTTAGATCGGATAAACGATGAAAGTACACGCCGCGAGGTTGCTTCCTGCACAGGAGCCATGCAAACATTACTCAACCAGCATATGTCTAAAGAAGAGAATCAGGTATGTGTCCGAGCCCGGATTCAGTTGTGTTTATTTAGTGAACCCTGAGCTACGTGAGTATTTAGCTTATTATGTCAGATATCATCTCCTCAAGTATTCACTTTTGTCAAAATATATTTAGTATATTACGTTTAATTTCAAAATTCTGTTAGCCTTTGAAACGTCTGTCAGAAATAATCTTTTTTCTTCTGCACGTTTTTTATTCTAAATCAGTGTTCGAATCACGCAATATTTTGACTGAGTTGTAAGCTGTGTGAAAATGGTTTAAAATGCCCCTGCTAAACTGCATAATTTTTCAGACATTATTTTATGCATTCTTATCTGCTTATATTATGTTAGCTTCAGGGTTTTTTTTGGTGTCCTAATCATAGAAGCATCATTGTATAAGTTGGTGATTACGGTTGAACGGCCTTTATAGCATTGCCCTGCAGGTTTTCCCCTTGCTTGTTGATAAGCTCTCTTTCAAGGAGCAAGCTTCCTTGGTTTGGGAATCTCTGTGTACCATCCCTGTTAACGTAATGTCTGAATTCCTCCCTTGGCTTTTATCATCTATTCCATCTGACCAACAACCTGTGATGTTGGAATGCTTGTGCGAGATTGTTCCTAAAGAGAAAATTGTTAGACAGGTAACTTGAAACTGAATTCAATCTACTTGTACCATTAGATGGTTTTTCTTTAACACATATTTGTGGTCATGCAGGTGGTTTTTACCTGGTTGGAAGGAATAAATACTAACAAAATGGAGGTGGCTCATCACAAGCATTTAAAGTCCGATTACTTCGTGACTACTCCCCCGAGCAGATTGTTGGAAGGATGTAAACAAAATGCATGCGCAGTTGAAACACCTTGTAGGAGAAAGATAAAATATCCACATGTGACTTGTGATCCTGTGGATTCTGTGGGTAAAAACCCTATAGATATCTTAGTATTCTGGCACAGAACCATAAGACAAGAATTGAAAGCCGTGATTGAAGACACTAGGAAGCTTCGACATATAGATGATTTCTCTAAATTGTTAGCCATAAAGAAGAGATTACTGTTTATTGCTGAACTGTGCTCTTTTCACAGGTACAACAGTTTTACTATTTTCTTGTTTTAGTATTATTTTCGCTATTTATTTGAAGCATTCATATATTCTTTCCTTTCTTCTTCTTCTTCTTCTTCTTCTTCTTCTTCTTCTTCTTCTTCTTCTTTCCATCCACCATCTCCCACATAAACATGAATCCTGTTCCTCTGAATAACAATCTATGACCCATGTGAGAAAAAATGGCAAAGTTTTTATGTCAGGTGCTTTTCCTGACACCAATCCTTATTTATCTAAGCTTAGGACCAGCAATGCTAGATATCAAACAATATAACGCGAGCATTGGCTGAGTTTTCAGGATGATTGTCATTTACTCAATTTTATTCTTAAAAATGTGATTGAGATCTCATATCGTGGGGCAATTCCAGATCACCCTGTCATTTGTGATTGAGATATTTCTAGTATCAAGGATTCAAGGTATAGTCTTCTTCTTTGATATGAGTAGAGTTTAGGTGCTTTTCCCATTTAGAAATGATTTTTTTTCTTTTTGAATTGATGATGTCAATTGTTGAGATGTTCTTTGTTTGACAATTTTGCAGCGAAGCGGCATATGACATCATATTCCCTGCAGTGGACTTGTATCTCTCATTAACATGGAATCATAATCAGGAGGAATGCGAACTTAATAATTTTAAATGTCTGATAAAATGCATCCATAATTTAGGGAATCAATCATCTGCGCCTGAATTATATCTTGAGCTTTATACACTTGCCAAGAGCCTAACAGATAGAATGGAAAAGCACTTCTATGATGAAGAAGTTCAGGTAGTTGACGTGTGCTTCTTCTTATCTCATAATATTATCGTACAACTTGAATTGACGTGGTCCGCCCGCAGGTACTTCCTCTTGCAAGAGAACATTTAAGTTCTCAAAAACAACGAGAACTTATTTACCAGAGTTTATGTGTTATGCCACTTAAAGTGGTTGAGCGTGTTTTGTCTTGGTTGGCTGAAGATTTGGGAGAAGAAGAGGCACAATTCTTTATTCAGAATATGCAATTAGCAGGTTTGAAAGAAATCATACATTATTTAGTTGGAATAATTTATGCCACTTCGGTAGAAAAATAACTTATGCCAGATGCCCTTCCTGCCCTCAAAAAAGAGATGCTGGGGAATAATATTGACATTATTATCAAGATATGTCTTTGATAAATCATATGTTTATTTAGAAACTAAAAAATCTTTTAACACAATATATGAGTAGATGTTGGATTAATGAGTGAATTTCTGTTAAAGGTTCGTCAAGATGTGTATCATCGATATTTGTCATAGAAAAGCTTATTCCTTCCTATGGTTCATTTTCCTTTCATTTCATGCAGCTCCTGTGTCAGATACTGCCCTTGTTACTTTGCTTATTGGTTGGGCTTGCAAAAATCGCCTGCCGGTTATTTCTGGCAATGGCAAACTCAAATGTTTGTCTCTAAATACTAATGGAGTATGCTTTCAGAAAACAGTTAACAAGAATGCAGAATGTTCTTCTTGCCAGAAGTGCACTTTTAATGAATCAGTAGTCTTTGTGAGGGTGGCTACTGATAGCTTGTATGATGGCACCAATTGTTTTGACAAAAGTGTAAGAACTGCAGATGACCTACCCCAGACTCGTAGTGACCACACTTGGGTCCCTAGCCTAGGAGTTAATAGCAACATCGAGAAAAATCCAAAGTCTTTGACATGGGTTCCAAATAAGTGGCAATCTGTGCCTTCTTATAGTTCCAGTCTTTTCCACTGGGAAACAGGTGTTGGTACCAAAAGAGTGACCCCATATCGAAGCCCATAGATACTATATTTAAATTTCATAAAGCCATTCGTAAGGACCTGGAATTTTTGGATATCGAGTGCGGGAAGATTGTTGGATATAATGAATCATCCTTTCAGCAGTTTATTGGGAGATTTCAACTCTTATGGAGTTTATACAAAGCACATAGTAATGCTGAAGACGGAATTGTTTTTCCAGCTTTAGAATCCAAAGAGGGTCTGTACAATGTAAGCCAGGCCTACGTCCTGGATCATAAACAGGAAGAACAGCTGTTTGAAGATATTTCCTCGATGTTTTCCTTGATTCGTCGTATTAGGGAGATGTTGAGCTGCGGTGCTGGTACTTTTCAGCGTGCTACGGATGACCTTGTCAGGCAGCACAATGAGATGGTTATGAAGTTACAAGGGATGTGTAGATCTTTACACGTCACTCTGGATCAACATATTATGAGGGAAGAGCTGGAGCTCTGGCCATTATTTGACAAGTTATTTTCTGTCGAGGAGCAAGATAAAATTGTTGGGCGTATAATTGGGTCCACTGGAGCAGAAATGCTGCAGTCAATGTTGCCATGGGTGAGTTCTGCACTGTCCCATGAAGAGCAAAACAAGTTGATGGATGCATGGAAGCAGGCAACAAGAAATACATTGTTCAATGAGTGGCTTAGTGAATGGTGGGAAGGAGCTGCAAGAGCTTCTGAACAGAGCCTAAATGCATATGTTGCAACTCATGAAGGTACAAAATAATGATTTCTTTTTCCAAAATATGCATACTCTACACTTGCAAGATCTCTTAAGCAAGCTGATCAAGGCTAGTTCTCATTCATAGTTGGTGCTATTTACACCGGCATATATGCATTAATCTTAGGAATTTATTTACCCACTGAATCCTATAAACTGACACATTGAACAACTAAGAAATATATTACTTTGAAATTTTCCTTTGGGCAAATATTGTCATTGAAAATTCCATGAAGTTGAAGGTCAACAATTCTGCTTTCTACAATTCGATTAAATACTGGACTGGACAATTTATTTGGAGAGAACAGTGTGCATGAAATTTTTTGTATTCCAAAGTGTTTTACATCATGATTTATTGGTCATGTGTGTGGGCACACCTCAGTAGTTACAGAAAAGCTAAGCATTTTAGATAAGAAATTATCAAACTATAATTGTTGGATTCAATATTTTTCATATGATAAGTCTGCAATAGTTCAGTTGCTAAATGGCTGATCGTAAATAGCTTATTTGTTTTTTTTTTCCGAAGCAATTAGTAACTTATTTGATTCTTGGTCAGGGTATCTTTCATGAACGAAAGCTATCTCTAAAAATTTTGGATGCAGTTGTGATCTTCCTGTGGTGTGCTGCAGGAACTGTTATTCGAGAAAGAGTGCTGGACAGCAATACTGCCATGTTTAAGCCTGGTTGGAATGACATATTTCGAATGAATCAGGCAGAACTTGAAACGGAGATTCAAAAATTATCTCAAGATCCAACAACTGATTCTCGGAAAAAGACTATCTCATCCAGAATCTTATGACTAGGTGAATGCCACCTAGTTTTTGTTTTTACCGTTGTTTACACTGCCCTATTTGATTATAGATCCTCAAGGCTAACTGGATGTCCTACAGTCGCTGGATTGCTGCTCAGCAGAAGTTACCTCTGGAGATAATGAGTGAAACTGGGGAAGAGATACCTGGATGTTCTCCGTCCTTTAGAGACGCAGAAAAAGCAAATATTTGGCTGTGAGCACTATAAAAAGAATTGCAAAATCCTTTCTGCATGCTGCAACAAGTTGTTCACTTGTAGGTTTTGCCATGATAATGCAAGCGATCACTCAATTGATAGGTATAATACCGGTAACATCACACATGGACAAGACCCACCTTCTGACAATGATTAGCAGAAAATATTGGAATTTTTGGATAGTTCAATTACTCAACACAAGCAAAGTCATATACACACAATGAGAACTGCATACTTGCATGAGTGTCATTCATCCACACTGCCACATATGCTGGATGACTGAATTTGCTAGTTCTTTTGAACACTATAAGCTCTAACACATATGTACAGGTCTGCAAATCCTGTTGTTACCCCTGGGATTTGTTCCCATTTTGGTTTTTGCAGAAAAGCAACTGCTCAAATGATGTGCATGCGTTGTCTGAAGATTCAGCCAATAGGACCTATATGCAGAACCCCCTCTTGTGAAGGATTTAAGATGGCCAAATATTACTGCAGTATTTGCAAATTTTTTGACGATGAAAGGTATGCACCTTTGTAATTCCTGAAAACTGTAGACAATATTTTAGAGTGAACAGAAGTCATTGAGAATTTGAGACTATTGCATCTGTATTTTGCGAGAAGCCGGTCCATGACTCATACTTGTGACCTTTCAGTTTATTATATAGAAGGAAGTAAACAATCCATTAAAACTGTTGAAAAATATTCTAAAATGTATTTTAACATATTGGGGCGTTGGCTTTTTTATTTGTACCCTTGTTCTCTTCTAAATCTGTTAAATATTGGTCTGCATCAGTTGTGTTACGGTAAATTGTGAATTGCTACTTGTCTGCTTTTTGCAGGGTTGTGTACCATTGTCCATTTTGCAATTTGTGCCGTGTCGGAAAAGGACTTGGTGTTGATTTTTTCCATTGTATGCACTGCAACTGTTGCTTAAACTTCAGATTGGAGCAGCATGTATGCCGTGAGAAAGGTCTTGAGATAAACTGTCCCATATGCTGTGATTTTCTCTTTACATCAATTGCATCGGTTAAGGCACTTCCTTGTGGCCATTATATGTGTTCGTCTTGCTTTCAGGTCAGAGTCAATTTCCCTCGATCCCTTTATCTTTAACTTCAATGAATTTAAATTTTGGAAGAACAAACATATCACATTCGCCCTACTCTTAATTACAGGCATATACTTGTTCTCATTATGTTTGTCCCATATGTGGCAAAACCATGGGTGATATGTCTGTAAGATTGTTTTTTAAGTTGAAGCAAATGTGCATATTTTTTTCCTGCCCCTGATGTTCTGATCAAAAGACCTCACAAATTCACAACTGATGTGAATGCCAGGTTTATTTTAGCATGCTTGATGCTCTGTTGGCCGTTGAGGAGCTTCCTGAAGAATACAGGGACCGTTACCAGGTAATATTGAATGCTCTTTTGGCAGGTTACTCGTAGATTCATCTAATGGAGAAATAGTGAAAGCCATTTAGGTTAGAATGGGTATGCCAATAGAACCGTTATTTTGTTTCACCTGTCTTCATGGGGGAGGGGGTAAATGGATAGTATTGCGCCTCCATCCTTACAAACTGGTTAATTCTCATCACCAATCACCTGCTAGGAACTGTTGCAAGATGAGGGTAAAATGGGAACAGTCATATCCTTCTTATGTAGACTAGTTTGTTATATCTTTGGAATTTTCAGTTGTCCTATGATTACTTAATCCCACAAATATTGCTTTATTTGATGCTACCAGGACATACTATGCCATGACTGTGGCAAGAAGGGGGTTGCCCGTTTTCATTGGCTTTATCATAAATGTAGATTCTGCAGTTCTTATAGTACCAGAGTTATAAAAAGTGAAAATGTAGATTCCCATTTTTCCACTTGATGCTAGAAGGATCGTCCATTTGTTATGGTCACTCTAAGATCCAATGAAAAGTATTCTTCCGCAACTCCAGGTATGTGTATGTTACCCCCTGTGTGTGTTTTCATGCCTGATGCTTCTAAGCCTCAAGGGCATTAGCATTTCAAAGTTGGGCGATATGGGCCATCGCCTTTAGAATCCTCCTTTAAATTAGTATATATGTGTATAATATATATTACAATGATGCAATGCGTTGTAGCCTTTTTATAGTGTATTGCAGTGCACGGCCCGTGGGCTGTTGGATGAAAATCCAACGGCCCACAACCATCAAGCCCATAGCCCCATACCCCACAACCCGCCCTACCTGCCCGACTCGGCTGCCTGCCTGCCCGCCTGCCCGACCCCTCACTACGACCGACTACCCCTGCCACCTCACGACTGACCCCCCACAGCGACTAACCACCCCTGCCACTACGGAAGGGCGGGCGGGTCGCAGCGGGGTGGCGGGGTGGTCGGTCGCTATGGGGGGTCAGTCGCAGGAACATGCAGGGTCGGGAGGGCAGGTCATGTCGAGGGAGCCGCGACAAGGTGGCAGGGGTGGTTAGTCACGGCAACGGGCAGGGTTTGCCACGAGGCGGAGTCGGGCGGGTCACGGGGTGGGCTGTGGGCCATTAGATTTTCATCCAATGGCCCACCGGTTTTGCACTGTAAAAAGGCTAAGGCGCATTACAACATTTATATATATATATATACACACACACACGTGTGAATATATGATATTTAACTTGATAAAAAAACTCACTTTTTAAAAAATTTGATAAATAAATCACATTAATATAGGAAATTTGGGTGTGTGTTTCCCCTAATTTGCTCAATCTGAAGCTCAATATTTTGTAATAAAATTAAGATTTCAGTCATCTATATCAGTTTTCCTTCATGAACTGTTAGGAAATAATTATGAGTATGATTTCATAATAATTCTTACGAAGAAAACAAATTTAATGTAAGACTATTTTATTTTACAAGCCAAACAAGATTGAAAAATTGAGACACACTAGTTTTGGGGGCGGGGAGGGGGTGAATTACTATTAATAAAAAAGAACTTATTTTATATGAAAAGTAGGAAATTTAATATATCAAAATAAAATAAAATTAAAAAAATAAATCAAATTATTATAGTTAATTGTCTCACTTAATTAAAGTTCATCTTCAAAAATCTCTTATATTAAATTAGTATATTTAATCTTTTTATTTGATAAAATCAGAGTTTATTTCTATTATTAGCGCACGACATCATCCTGCCTAGTTTATAGTTGGAAGGGAGCACATGTAAATACAAATTAAATTAACCAGAGCTTGATTCAAATTCCAGTCGGTTGACGTCACTGAACCCATGTGCCTGTATTGGCCAATATGTGGTTCATCTGTGTACCAAGCGAAGTCCTTCGCAAAGTTCCAAACTCTTGGGATTGTTGTGACCCAAAGCAATCTGCTGGTGCAGTCTCCGTCAAATATCACAGTAGGTGGGCTGGTTGCAGGTGACAAAAAAATGAGACGATTGAAATGAGAGTCCAAACCATGTGCTTTTCTGTCAAACGGTGTCACATTTGCTTTTGTAATTGTAAGAGCGGCAGCCGATCCTAATCTTCTATTCCTGTGCGTCTGTCCTTCCCATATGTAAACAAGCTCTATCATCGCCACTTGCGTTACTCCTCGGAACCTTGGAAGTAGTGAAGACGAGACTCCTGTTCTTCGCCGCCTGATTTCGTACGTTTATATACCTATCTCACAAGTAAACAATTCCGATGCATGCAAGTTTTAAAATGTCGCATTATAGATCAGGCTAGCTAGTTTCTTGATGAAAGATCATTTTAGCTAATTCTTTTGATCCCATTAAAAAATCCCTCGGGAAGAACGTGGAATCCAGTGTGATCACACAGGTCACGAAGCTGCCATACGTTGGACCATGAGCCAATGTAAACTGGAAAGTGAGGAAGAATAAATGGGTGAGAGGCTTCCAGCGGGTTACTCATGTTTGTCTGGTAATGAATTGCTTAGACGCAATGAAGTTCCCAGTTCCAATCGAGTGCTCGGAAAATACAGAGGTTGAAATTCAAAGCTACAAGCAAGAAATGTACCGACCACTTTTCACCTTTCGGCGGATTATCTGTGACGGTCGTCTAGCTAGCAAGTCTGTTTGATACAGTTTGCTTCTTGAGATTCTGGGTAGAATCTTATCACCACCTAATGTGGCTGCCTGTGCATTGTTGACCATCGAGTCTATATGGCAATGACGGCGGTTCTCTCACATCCCAAGCCAAAATGGGAATAAAAAATATATCATATAGTATTGGCGATAAGACGTGGGTGCTCAGCGCAACTTTTGTTTAACTGATTGCTCGATCCTAGCATCCCACATTGGATACTCGTTTGGATACTTGTTTTGGAGAATTTATACGTACACATTAGCAAGCCACGATATGATGTATGCGTCAAGCCATGTTGAAGATGGTTGAATAATATAATAGCTGCTTTGCAAAAACTAAGTATGGTAGCTACTCATAAAGTTGGCAAAAATTGAGTTGGAAAGATTTTGGTAAGGTACATTTACAACAAAACAAACAAGCAAAATATATAACACTTGACAATATTCGAAAGGTACTTCAATTAGACATGGTTCATAGCTTTTAGTAAAGATTTTAAGTCTCGCCTGTGGATGCGATCACCCTCGATGCCCCTATTGAAAACTTGGCACTCAAACACCATCAAGCAAATTGAACTCAAGAACATGTAAATTAAAGAGAGTAAACATCACTTAATTCCCTTGGAATTACATAATCGCCACTTAAACCCCCTTGTTCAAGTCCACTCATCACTTAGGCTCCCTCTTTTGAAAATACATCGCTTAACCACCCTCTAAACTAGCATGATTAGCTAAAAATCATTAAGTGATGATATAGCAAGTGTGTAACTGTGGGTGATGTTGCGGTGCCACATTATAAAATAAAATTAATTATTTTGTTAAAATAAAAATAATATTATAAAATAAAATATATAATGATTAAATAAAATAAATTATTATTTTATTTAGTTTTCCATCAAGGTCATTTTTTTAACTCGTACGTGAAACGAAATATTATCATTCTTTTAACATGTAGGTTAGAAATTAAACTTATAGAGAATAAAGTTAAATAAAATAAAATATTTAATTAGTATATTAATTTTTTTATTTAAAATAAATATTTTATTTAATTTAACTAATTTATTTTCTAATGTGGCACCCATTAACCAGTTACAAATTTGTCATGTCATCATTTAACGATTTTTGTCTATGGGTGTTAATTTAGTGGGTAGGTAAGTGGTGTTACTTTAGAGGGTGGTTAAGTGGTGTTTTTTTAAAAGAGGGGCCTAAGTGATAGTGGACTTGGTCAAATGGATTAAGCAAAAATTTAACTAATTTTAATGGGGCTAAGTGGTGTTTGATTAAAAAAGACAAAAAAAGAGAAGAGAATGAACTTCGCCGTTCAAATACGGGAAGTTGTAATAACCAATTAGATTTCGAGTTTGGAGCGGATCCGAGATGGAAGATTGATGAGAACAAAAAGAACACGTACATAGATGCTGGTGACGCAGTGCATTATCACGCGGTGGTCATCAAACCAGACCATACTTAGCTAGCTAACCAGTCAAAGATTAATCACATGCACATGCATTCCCTCTTCCTTCCTTCCTGTCTATCACCCACTGCTGTCTTCATCCCTTGCTTATATAAATTGTAAAGCACAATTTGTCTTGATCACGTACCTTTTACAGTTCAAAGCTTTGCTAGCCGAGCATGAAGAGATCACCATATTTCCCTGCTCTCTTCGCACTCCTGCTGCTTCTCGTCGTCCTTTGCTTGTGCGTTTCTTTGGACCACCAGCAGAGAATGAGGCCTGGCAGTGCGATCGTATTTGGTTCGAGAAGAATGTTGGTTCAGAGAGGAAGCGCCGAATATCATACGTCGAAGGTGAGTTTCACATCCGGTGAAAGAAGGCCGATGAAGCTCGTTGAACGAAGCTTAAGAAAGATCCCAAGGAGTGGTTCCAATCCCACCCAAAACAAGCAAAGACCCCTGTCCTAGCTTGCTTTTACAGATTTATTATCACCAATATGTTTCATTTGTTCTCTTCAAATATGTGGAGTTTGTCTAATGGAGATGCTGCCATGGCTATGTAAAACAGATCAAATCCTCGACGGCTTGGATAGGACTTAGGAGAAAGATGATCAGCGGGGTGCACAACTGCAGGATGAATCAAAGTAGCCATTACAATTAGTTAACGCTTCTGATCCCATCCCATGTTCGATGTTTTTTTTATCACATTTACTAGATAAATATACACTAGCTTTAGTTATATTAGAAGTACTGGTATAGTACGAATAGTAGAAAGGCTAGAGAAAGAGCAAATTAAGTTGACATACAGTACTCTGTACAGCGAATAAATTTTGGCCTAAAGAAAATCGTACGCTGAGCAGTTACATGTTTCGATTTTTTTTCATGCAAATCGGCATATTGTACGTACGTTATGTGTAGCAAGTGGTCATGTGAATCTGACCATGACAGGGTATCCTATGGGATTATTTAGGAACATATAGTTTGATATATCGCTTGAAGTAGAAGAGACATATATAGGAGTACGTGGTAGTGCTGGTAAAATTCATGAATGGTGCACAAGCTCATGACCAGGTTCTCTAATCAAGACCTGAGTTGTTAGCTTTAATTTGCAGATTGCGGATGCAAATTAGGAGCATGTTTGTTTACTTGTTTGTTGGATAAGCTGTCTAAAAAACATGTTTTAAGACTAACCTCCTTCTAAGTTCTAATTGAGTACGCAAGGCATCTAAGGTTGTATATATATGCTCATACTTGCAATAGAGTTTTGGCATATTACGCTGATCCATCCAACTTGAAGCACCAAAATTACCCGTTCTTTAATTTCGGGTTACAAAAACAGCTATTAAATTTTAATTAATCCCCCCAAAAAAATTTTAACAAACAAGTTAAATTTGAGAATAGAACTCCACTCAACTCTCCCTTAGTGGGCATGTGTTATTTTGACTTATTTTCCGCTCGTCTTATTTATTTTCTGCATGAAATCACATAATTAGAAGATCATACGAAACCAAAAAACATACATATTACAGACATTATTTAGCTAAGTTTTTTTTATAATGTTGCTTTACAGTTCTGAAAATTAAATTGTTACAAAAATCTAGCATCCAAAATGCACCTATCAATGCACTGCATGCAAATCTTGCAGGTAATTAACATGAAAAATGTCACACTGATGTTGTCAACCAACACTATGGATTCAGATGAGTGGCAATCACTTATAAGGTCTTACAATTAATATAACACGAAGGCCCAATCCGTTGTTGGCCAATCAACAACACCCGTGAAATACCCTTTGAAATTTTATTAATTAATTGGTGTTATCATTCAATTCACCATCTCTACTTATTCATTAGGTCTTATAGAAAGTATTGTTGGCCGTAAGAATATTGGCTATAAAACCTGACAACTCATTATTTTCCGATCTATATTGTTAGAGTTTTATTATTGAATGAGCATTAGTGGAGGGTTCAATAAAGCCTTTTTAATATTGTTAAATATTAACATTTATAAATCCATTTACCTGTTAAACAATGTGCGTGCATTTACGATAACCATAATATTTTGATAATTGTGCGTGTTTTCAGTAGATTTATTAGCCTTTATTTTTATAAAAAGAAAACTTATAAGTTCTTAAGAATTTTAATTTTTAAGCAAACAATAGAAAAAAACACATTGAAGCAGGATCAAAGTTGGCGTAAAAAACAATGAATGATATTTAAAAAAAGCCCTCTATGACTAGAACTTATTATAGAGTGTTGTAGCATCAAAGTTCTTATGAAGAGACTATCTACTTTATTAATAAAAGAGGAACAAAAAGTTAAGATATGATAAAAAATGTCTCAAATTATAACAAAGATTAAAAATAGAAAACAAATTATTATAATTTATTTTTCCTTTAATTTGCGTTTATTTTCAAAATTAGAATCTATGTAAAAGTTATATGATTATGGTCTATCTTATTATTTAATAATAATTTATCTATATAATTAGATTCTAATTTTAACATAAACGGTGTAAAGTGGGAATGACGGTGAATTAGAAAAAGAGGTCACCGGCGAGAAGAGAAAATTTTTACCCACGCCCAAATACCAACAATGCCTCCGTAAACACACTATTAATAAGTTGATACATCTCCACCCATTCTTATTATTTGCATTCCTATTTTTCTGCAGTTTGGAAGGAGAAAGAGCCTGAGAATTGAGAGTGAATGGAAGGTGTCTAACCCATTATTATTGGCGTCAGAATAGAGGCGTGGGTACCGAAGAGCATAGCTTCAAAATTTAAATCGTACGTTAAATTGAATTGGAATAGAGTCATTTAATTAAGTTGATTTATAAAAAATTAGATAAAAATTGATTTATTTGAATCACTTAAAATTTATAGGTTATTAGTTAAAAAATATAATATTTTAATATTATGGTGTATATTATATTTTATAGTATTTTTAATATTTTTTAGATTTTTTAAATTATTTAAACTTAATTATTATTTGTAATTTGCATTGGAGTCAAATTAAATTTTAATTATGAAAATGTTACCGACCATTTCTTCCCCATAATTTTGTCTTTCTAATCATTCATACGCCGCCCTCCTTCACCCCCGTTGACGCTACCTCGCCCCCCAACCCAGTCGGCCCACGCTCCCCTCGTCTACCCTGCACCCCCCGCCCTATCTCCCCTCTGCACCCCCCACCCCCACCAGCCCAACCCCGTCCCCCCTGCACCCCCAGCCCATCCCTGCCACCCCCCTGCTGGCCCCGCCCGTCCCCTATGTCCCCTACTGTCGCTACCCCCTATGTCGTCACCCACCCTCGTCGTCGTTGCCCTCACCGCCATGTCCTCCCTGATCGCCCTCTCAAATCAGCTTAAATCAACTGATATATGAATCACTCAAATCGGGCAGAATCGGCTTAAATCGAATGATTCATAGACCGATTTTACGATAACCGATTTACCAACTTTTTTTCAATAGAATCGTTTTGATCTGATTTAAATTGGCTAATTTTAAGTTCAATTTTTGCAACTATGCCTAAAAGCAGATAAAAATATTGCCTCCCCAAGACATGTGCAGTCAAATCATGGATACTTGGCAAATTTTACAATAGAATTACAAAATTACCACTAACTTAAATTTTTTTAAAAAATGAGAGAATGGATTTTCTTGAAAATAACATATTTATCCTCCTTGTATTTTTAAGATTTATTTTCCTTGTTTAGGCTTCAATTTCCAAAGGCAACCAATATATCCCTTTATTAGATATAAATAATAAAACTAGGCCGAGCAATTTATACACTAGACAAATTTTAATCTTATAGATCAAGTCTTATTAAGTAATGAGTTAAATTATCATAATCTAATATCTTTGATGGAGATTTTGATTAATTTATGATAGATCTTAATTGAAAGGGATGATAAACAGTAATATTTTTTAAAAAAATTTTGTTGCATTTTGATTGATTAAAGCTCCTATAATTGCATGCAACCAATTTATATAAGTCTCATTTGGATCAAATACAGGCTCCGATCATATATAGATTTGGAGTGATCCAATTATTATAACAATTAATATATAATATTTTATAGAATATATTTCTTATACTTAACATACTAATTTTATTTTTTTCACATTTTATATTTAAATTTATATTATTTTATTTTTTATTAAATTAAACAAGGTATGGATACAGATTTGGGAAATGAAATAAATGTATAATATTAGGATCGATCGGGGGGTGGATATGCTAATTTGGATCCGAACCAATCTTTACTGCCTGACAAGCAATTTGGGCTTCTCATCATACTACCTTAACCGAACCCGTCTGACGACCGTCTTTAGATGACTATACAAAACATCTATTCCTTGGATTTTGCCCCCTCTTCTGAGAAGTAGGCAGGCTTCATAATTTTTAAGAAAGAGAAATCTTCATGTGTCCAGAAAGTTAACATGAAAAAAAAAGAAACTGCTCGGACTTTTTTGCAAGGTATGAATGAAACTTGAATCCATGATAGCATGCACCCGAAAACCATATAATCACAAGTGTTACAACGAGACATCGAGTGCTATTTTCCTTTCTTTCAACTGAAACATGTGTTCATGAGTGGTATATATTACGGTATTTGTTATGTGATTATTGCATCTCACTCTCTTAGCCACAAGAAGCTGGTCTTGTAACTAAGGACATGTTCGGAATCCTGATTAGGTGTACTGGGGTGAACATAGCGACGTGTGGATCAACGTTGCCCAGCAGGAAGACAAGGTAAAACATTATGTCGGAGCATTTACTCATGTTGCATTGCTCTCCCAGGTAAGTGTTGTCATGGCCGACAGACTTTTGGTTCGATGAAAATCTTTTGATTTTCCCTATGCCCATCTCTCATGTACATGTATAGATGGAAAAATCCAAGTGTCTCTTTTACTGGATTTTAAGAGCAATCTGCGCTCAAAATATACGGAATTAAGCGTGCCCTCTTCATTTTCTTCTAAGTTATACCTATGTATAGTAAGGTCAACTATTGGAAGACTTTGGACATGCTATGCTCTCTCCTAACCGTGTTGTTTGGAGAGAAGATGTTCAATTAATGCCGCCCTACCAAGCTCTACCGAAATATAATATAAGCACGTCCGGTTAATTATAATGATTTCCAGCAAGGAGGATAGCCAAATTACAATGATATACCATGTACAGTAACGTAGATATTTTGAGCTTAGTCATGTACAATTGTATAAAACCACCGAACTTGTAGACCAAATAGGAATCGCATGCATAGGATTTACCTTCAACATCCTGTCGGCGCCGCTCACCTGACTATCTAATTAGACGACGGCATGATCAAGGGACACAACCAACTCATACATGACCTAAACAAATCATGCAACATGAGAAAAATTTGTTATCCACTCCCAACGTTAGTATGAAACATGTATAATCAATAATGTTGCAATATTTTTATTCCGACTTGGGATATTATTGCACATGATGAAATGAAAGAAGGAAGCAAAATCTGACAGAAAACATTTTATTTACGCGCCTCAATATGACAACTCTTGTTTGGCCACCATGTGGAAGCCTACATAACATTTTATCCATTTTATTCGTTGTCTGCCCATAAACAAGCTGATGAATAAGATGCCTCTATCTATGAGTATACTCAGATTCAGAGCTAGCTAGCTAGATTCTTCTCATACATCGAGAAACATGTAGTAAACATGCAGAACTCAATACTACAAACAAAACAAATGCAGGTACTTGAACATCATTTCTCCATTACTATTTGGCCCAAGGTTGGATGTGCAAATATTAGTAATTTACTATACCAACAGCTAAGTATGATAAGTATGCAGCTTATAAAAGTTCATATATCCCTATATCAAAAAAAAAAAAAAAGACAGAAAGAAAGAAAAGAGTTTCCACACCAAATAAAGTTTTCCTCATTCTACGGCGAAATCACTGTAATATAAAGAGTCATGTACCTAAAAGTTTTCATATATCCATGGAAAGAGAGGGAGAGATCAAGTCAAGTAGTAGAAAGCTAATTGATTGTGTTCCCCTGGCGCATAATTTCATATACAGACTAAATTTTACATTTACCTTGGCCAAACTTCTAATTGTAAACTTGCATCAATCAAATTGGATCCAAAACTATATTTTGATCATGGAAGGATTAATAGCCTCGGACGATCTCCAATTGATCTCGATCATGTTACGCAGATCCAGTTATGGGTTTTGCAAGATGATCAGAAATAGAAGTATCAAAATCATATATAGAGAGGGGGAAAAAATTTTAATTCCTTATGATAGAAAAAAAGAGTGAAGATATATAACACAATTCTCAGCGAACCAAATTAGCTGCAAACAACGATCATCCATCTTTGATCGCCGGCCCCAGAGAAGGAGCCGGCACCGCCGGCGAATATCAGCATGTTCAAGCCCGTTTCCGGCGTCTCTCATATCATGGAGCAGCCGGAGCAAGACTTAGATGCAAGTCCAAGCCGACGGCGGCCCCTCCGACTCGTCCACCACCCCCTGCATCCTCCCCTGCGCCGGCACCACCCCATGCGGCCGTATCAAGGCGTCCGGCAGGCTGGCCACCGCGCCGTCCCCGCCGAACCCCATGACCCCGCCGGACCGATAAGAATACGCCGGCGACGAGACGTGGAACGGTGGGCAGGGCCGGGAGAGGTAGAACCACGGCGGCGGCTGCTGGGTAGGAGCCGGCACGACCACCGGAGGCGCTAGTAGGTGTGGCGGCGGGGAAAAGACCGTGGACATGGGGTTGGCGGCCATCCTCACCCTCCCCGCCGCCGCCGCTGCCTGCATCTGAGCTCGCTTGCGCAGCTGTCTCTCCTTCTTGTGGGCGTTCTGGTGGCCGCCGAGGGCTTGCGAGTTGGCGAACTCCCTATGGCAGTATTGGCACTCGTACTTCCGGGCGTCGCCGGCGTCACCAGCGTGCACCACGCCGGACTCCGGCGAGCAGGCGGGGTCGTCATGGTACTCCTCTGATACCTGGAAACCGAAGAGCTTGAGCGTCGCCGTAGTGGTCGTGCTGCTCGTGGGGTCGCTGCTGGTCATTATCTTTTGCAGCTCTGCCATTGAAACATGCATGGAAGCTATGACTTTGAGATGAGGTGAAGATGGGGGATTGGTGGAAGAAAGCGCATGCATATGTTGTATTTATATACAAACGAGCCAAGTTGGTCTTGTTTTGGAGACATACATAGGAGAAATTCTTCTCAAACATTAGTACATTATATTAGAAGATATAATATTTCCAATTTGTTTATGCCAAGTTATTGGGATGTCGGGTGTTGTATGATTAATATTTGCGTTGGAAGAGAGAGAGTTTTGTTTGTTATAATTATAAAATGGGGGGGGGGGGGAATTATGTGTGTTTTGCAGGGCTAAAGAGTGTTTATTCGAGTTCCATGATTCACACACTTGGGTACTTGGTGAACTTGAAATTAGGTGGCTCATCTCTGCAAGTTTTTCTGCTCGAATGGAAGAGAGGTTTCTTACAAAGATTAAGATTGTGAATTAACTATCAGTTGCGTGAGTTGTAACCATGTGATCCTTCTCCTTAAGTAGTTGAACAAGAAGGGGAGTATTGTCTACTGCTGGCCATGTGGAATTATGAAAAGGAGGTATAATCAGTTCATATTAATTTTCAATATTGGTTACAAAAAATAAAAGAGAGCAAGTACTAGTTCAAATTAATTATATATAGTGCGTGTGTGATTTGCACGTAATTAGCTATGATCAAGGACCAAGTCTTGACACCCTTCTAATCAATTAACTCATCAATCCTCAACTAACACATAGCTTCTCGGTCTGTTAAAAACTTAAACATGTTCACAAAAAACAATAAGTACATATCTGTTTTTAATATATAATAGTTGATTGAATAATGATCCCTTAAGTATGTATGCAAAGAGTATTGTGCTTTGCTTGCTCATGATAAAAACATATAATTAGGTGGATATTATATGTTTTAACATACATAGGTTCGATTTAAAACAAAAAATGACCAAGCTGGTAAGTATTCAAAAGTATGTTATATGTCACATTTTTTTTATAAGGATGTTACGGGATGAAAGATACAGCATACACAAGAACCATCTTACTTCTCTTAATATTATGATGTACAATAATTCCCATCAACCGACCAATCTTCAATTTAAAAGTCACTCACACTCAAGCTATGATCCAAGGCACCAAGATAACGTTTGTCTGGTGATATATAAAAAAGGAGCTTGGGAAGAAGATAGAGCTTCATATTTACCAAAAGAAATGTTGCTGGTATATGAAAGGATAGGAGTAGTTAATGTCATGTGGGGTTTTTCTTTGACTCTTTGTGTTAATATAGGGGCAATAATAAAGCTTAACTCCTGGTTAGCGTGATTGACGTTGGCCACCTTATGCTTTTCCATGGAGAAGATCTCCTCGGATCTTACTAACTACAAACTAATGAAAAGGTTCCTTTCAACAAGCATATAATTACTACTAAACGTTCCACTTACATAACATATTTATATTTGATATCAACATCGTCATTCCAATCTCCTTCTAAAGTCTTTCGGTAAATCCAATCTTTGGGTCCACCTTGCCCAGCTCCTCGAACGAATCTTGCCAATCCCTTCCCAGTTCCACTCCACTTTGACATCTTTCAAACCTCTTTTCAGCTTCCCAACCTTTGTGCCTCAAACCATAAACACCTAAAAAATGAATAAACGATGAAGCTTGTGATCATCTTGAAGAGAGGCGGCCTAAAAATATCCCCCCTTTGGGCGTTTGTGCACAGTTGACGAAATATAGTTTTCTTCTCTGATTGAAATATCTACTACATGGTCACAATGAGCAGAAGCTCGCTGGCTAGCTACAGAAAGGCCAAGCTTGAGTTGACCGATCAACTCCTGGCCTAGTTCTAACTCATTGTGTTTCACATGGTTCATTTTTGCCCAACAATAATATTATCACCTAATTTTCTTAATTTTAAATTATTATTATTATGAGTTATTTTTAAAAAACATTGATGTATAATTTTACCCGTATTAGGAATTCTAAAAAAATAAGTAAATTTTAAAATATCTACTCTTATTAATAAAAGAGGAACTCCGTATCGGCCTCGGGTTAAAAGTAGGAAATTTAATTGACTAATATACAATAAAAATAAAAATAAATTAAATTATTATAATTTATTTTCTTATTCAATTAGGATATATATTTAAACTCAATATGTATATATATCTAAGATATTAAATTATTAAAATTTATCTCATTATTTAATAAAAACTTATCTATAAAATTAAACGTGCATAACACAACATCTTCCTAGTTTATTATAATCATGTGACTCAGATTATAGTTTGTCACGTAATAATACATGCTTAATTTAGAATTTTTACATAATGTAAGATTTTCATTTGTTTATCTATTTCTAATTGATATTAAGAAAAACTTAGAGTATAATTATATCATAATTGAAAATCATAAAAAAATTTTACATTTAATTATTAAAATTTTATTCAAATTAATTTTTTTACTTTTTAAAGCTGACTCAATTAAAATTATTATTTATCTTTAACATAAAATTAAAATCATTTTTAATATTTTAATATTTGTATGCAACTATTGCCTTCTAAAAATAGATATTCATTATTTTATTGAAAAATAATATATTAATATTTTTTGAAGTTAATTTTGCATGTTCTTAATATGTATTATTAATAAGTTTCAAATATATTTTGCACATCCCGCGAGTCTTTGGCTAACTTATAATTATAATTTTAAACTTTTTTTACAATTAAACTCTTCGAACAGTGGTAAGGGAAATTCCAGTGAGTTGACCCGCGAGCTGGCCCGACTTGGCTTAGTGGGTTGCACCCTAAAAAAATTACCTACTCCTTTGATAATGTGGGATGCATGTTGAGGGGAGTGGCTCGAGATAATCCAAAAGGACGTACCCTTGGCTGTAGGAATTGCTTGGTTAAAGAGGGATCACATTCACATGGCTTACCACTATGCTTGTTGTCCGTCTATATGTCTTGCTGGTTAATCAAAAGGCATAAAACTAGAATTGGTCGTTGGGCAGCTTGCTTTGTCCCGCTGTTATGCTAAGCAGCAGTGTCGCCGTGACAAACAAGTACTAATTATCATCTAGCCTGTGCTGTTAATATTGTTATATAGAATTAGATTAAGATTGTTGCATTTTAGATCGCCTAAATCGCAAGGGGACCCAGCCAAGTTGGTTCCTTATGGAAGAACTAATCTATTTGTGATGAGGTATAACATGATACATAAACAAGATCACTAGCTATTATGAGGCGTTTTAATACTTCATGTAATGGCGACCAATAGAAGTAAAATTTCGAAGCTACAGTACTATTATGATGATTAAAAAATGACGCAAGTGTGCATTATTTTAAGAGAGATTTTAATTGCAATAATTATTAGTTGATACCTATCTTTCTAAACTCCTGCTAATTTAATTAACAAAGAAAGCAATGTGGGTAGGACTTGGGCTAGTAGCTAGCAATAGCTAGCTAAAGTTTTAAACTATAATTGGACCAGCATGTAATCCAAATATTGAGACTTACCTACTTGATTGTTAAACCATCAAATGTTTTATTGTGTGGTGGAGTTGGCTTTAAGTCATGTGAAGTGCTCTTAATTAAAATAAGTGACGAAGTGATGTCTCACGCTGCCCACTGATCTAAACAATCATTCTTATCCCTCCCAACCATTAATTAATGATGGAGAAAACTATGTAAACCTCCATTTTTAGCGGCCATTTTATTATCTGTCCCATCTATGTGGCTCCTCTCACTCTAATCATATTCTAAAAAGAAATTATGTTGTTTGGAAGACGACACACAACTGAACCTATGCTAGAATCTAGAATGTTAGAAATATTCATACGAGATTTTTTTATCGGGTTGATCAAAGTGGATTAAAATATAGTAAAGAGTCCGTGATTTGAGTCTCCATGGATAGAGTCAATTACTTGACAAGAATACAAAACTATATGTTATTAACATAAACGTAGCATGACATGTGTTATAGGTATACATAAACGGCGGGCCCTCCATATGATATCATGGATAGATAGATGAATATGTATATATAAATATATATATATATATATATATATATTACAGATTTAGGCTTAGGAAGTAGCTAGATAGAAGTAAATATGTTATATAAATAAGCTGGTAGGTATATGCGGTGGGTGTTAGCTTCGACATAGGATTAGAGGTTACCAGTTTCTAAATATAGACGTGCATGTATATATGATGTATCTGCCTTGGATAAACAATCTTTGAATTTTCCAACCATTTCTCCTTAATCTATTTCCAATGGGCAGGTGCTTTCTTGCACTGCATCAGGACCTTCAACATTGTTGGTGCTAATTTCACGCTTTAGCAGTTAACCGTCCGGGAAGACGTGAAAATAAACTGCAACGAATTAACGACACGAATCATGAAGTTGGATGACCCACTAGTGACGATAGGGAAATATATATTAAAGGTTAGGACGACCAAACCGAGAAACATTGGATTCATTGCAACCGAAATGAACAAGAATCACATTTCAGTACAGCTCCTAATTGTGACATCCTGCACATCTTTTTGGGTAAATAAAAATTTGCAGTCTTTAGGACAGGAATCGTTTGTTATATCACATTCGAATATGGAACATGATACAACACCTTCCATTGCCATTGCCATTGCCATTGCCAAACATATGAATACACGGGATCGAAAGCATACAGGATACATTAGGAAATAAAAAGTAAATATTCTAGCAATTGTGTACTACGATATATAATATAAAAAATGGGCATGGATTTGATGCACTTACACCAACAGAGCACCGAACAAACACTAGGCCGATCGAGAAGATCATGTATTATGTGTAAAGGCGAAGGACATCATGTGCAAGGCAGTGCTCTTGTGCTTTGAGAAGCAGGAAATGTTTCCAACATTCTATTAGTTGTTGGATGGCACGGGTCGACATTATCAAATCGTATTTGCATGTTGAAGGCGACCCATGACGCAAAGGATGACGATCGACTCCATCTTTGGCTGCATATCATATTAGCAATGCCTCTCAAAAAGCTCTTCTAAGCTGGATATTCTTTAACGAACAAAAGAAATGCAATCCTTAATTAGGATGCCCCAAAGCTATTCCATTTCATCTCCTTTAGAAAAAGTCATGCTTTCTTCAATCACTCCACTTTTCATTTTAGCCCAGTGGCAGTACTTCTTGTTTGTGTGCCTGTTTAAGTCTTATAAGCTGCAAACATGGAGATTGGATTCCCTCGCCCCTTCGTGTGTGTGTAACTTCTGAAACTTCTCGAGAACACGTTGTCACAAGTGTCTTGCTGTGAAACTATCGTATATATAAAACTTATATATCAGCTCATCGGTCATGAAAAGGCGAGCCTTGCACGGAAACAAAAGAAACCTCTTCACTTAATTATACAGATTAGTTTAATTAAACAGCTTTAATTGTTCTGTTAAGGAATTCATATCACAGCTAAGGAGAGGATTTTTTTTTTTTGAAAAAGAAATTTTTGTTTTCTAATTTCAAATTGCAATATTTTTTTCCTCGGAGGCTTCAATGCTTTTTTTCCCATGCTTTGGAATCATGGGCGTGGATAACTAATTAATCTATTCTTATCTAATCTTATCAATAAATGGGGTATTTAATACTAACTTTTTATTAAAAGTAAGAGATTTAAACAATCAAAATACAATAAAAAACTTTAAAAATACAATAAAAATATCTTCTAGAGCTTAGCTTTGGGTCACATGTTTAAATCCTACTAACCTCAATTTCTTTAAAACAAATACAACAAAAATATCTTTTACTACAAAATATTAGGATTCAAACCTGACTACCCTCAATTTCTAACAAGTTCTAGTTTAATTATTTGGAAAGAAATATAATAAAAATAGTAAAAATTAAATCAAATAATTATAATTTTTTCATTTAATTAGGATATATTTTTAAAGTTAATCAAATTATATATTGAAGATATTAAATTATTACAATTTATCTCATTATTCAATGAAAGTTTATGTATAAAATTAAAATATATATCTTATAAGTCATGCATGGAAAGACATTTTGCCTAATATTAACAAAAGGGGGACTTAATACTAGTCTGAAATTTAAAGTAAGAGAATCGACTAATCAAAATGCAAGAAAAATCTAAAATTTATAATAAAATACCTCAATTTATAGAAGGATACAAGTTTGAAGCCTCAATTTCTTAAAAAAAGTAATAATAATGTCTTTCACGGTGATAGGTCATAAGTTTAAACCCACCTAACCTCAATTTTTAACTTCCTACTAATAAAAAATTGTCTAATTGATATGAATTTTTTTAAAAAAATTAAATAATTATAATTTATCTTTTTATTTAAATAGGATATTGTTCGGGCGCGGGTTCGTCCGCTGGTGCGGGTTAGAGTGTTCCCGCGTCGGGTTGGAAGGGTTCGGTGGGACCGAGGCGCCCTTGCCGCGCAAAGAGACAGCGGGATGAGACTAAAGAGTCACAAGTATCCAATAACACTTAGACAATTCTTATGCACTCGGTGGGATGGCCATTTCGACACACACACTCGACAGGACTTCCCCAGCACTCGGCACGCAGGCTCGAGGCTGCTGGAATAGAACTGGATGGTTCGGTCACAGGTGGACAACGCTGCACCGACAGCTTACCGGGTATGCCCAGCACTTGGCCCCGACCAAGGCTGGTTGCAGCCACACACCGGCAATCCCCTTACCCGACACTACCTCATATCTCCACGCAGGGAGGCACTCACCCACACTTGATCACTTTTGATCTGATTTTGTTTTTCTCCCCCTCTACACAAGGATAACATCTCCTTATATAGACACCCGGCTGAAGTGCTGCACGCCAACACATGCTCCCCTTGGTGCTTGGTGTTCCGGCTTCCACCCCTTGGTGCTTGGTGTTCCGGCTTCCACCCCTTTCCCTCCTTCCGAATAAATCTCACGTATCTTATTTCTATTAAATTAGGCATAACCACGGGTTCAACCACGACTGGCTGGGTTAACCATCATGATTGAGCCGAGGGGTGCGGTGAAAAATTTGGACGAACATCAGCCCCCTTGCCGATTTTTCGCAATCTGAGAAAGAAGAATCGGCAAAACATTTTTATTCATTTTTCATTCTTTTTTTTTTTTTCATAATTTAGCCTAAGGTGACTCCTCGTGGGTTATAGTGTGGCCATTGACCATCATTTTGATCTTGAGGAGTGACTCTCTCACTCGACACTCGTGGCCTCCAAATCCAAATTTCTTTTTGTGGATTTTTCCTTAGGGCATCAAACTTCTTCTGCCCATAGTATGGAGGTGACCTTGATCTTTTATGATGCCTCCTACTATTTGTTGAGTTGTTGGCTGCTTCTCTTTTAAACCTTCTAGCAGCAGTGATTTTGATTGGAGCCCCCAACTTCTTGTCCCATGTCTGGTTGGATTGCGATCTTGACATCTTTGGTGACACGAAGAAGTGGAGACGAGATGTTGATTCATGACTTGTGTTGAACTCCTCTTGTTCTTTGATTATATTTACCAAGTCTTCATCATTGGCGATTGTGATAAGGTAATTGAAGCTTTCACCGGGTAGCTGACACTTAATCACCAAAGGGATGCTGGTAGAACATGTACCCCTGATTTGGGCAACAAGACTTGAATAAGAACAATCATGCTCCAGTACAACCAGTCGTGTGTCTCCTCCAAAGTAGTGTTGCTTCCTTCCCTGGATTACTATCTTTCCGCCAAAGCTGCACATCAAGCGAAGTCTTGTTTTTGAGATCTTTGACTTGACTTCCTTTTGTGTTGAAGTTGTTCTGACAGCAAGCTGATCTTCCATCTTTTCTTTATCAAGCTCATCTTTTTCGAAAAGTCTTTTTCCTTGATTAGCTTGGACTTCAAACTTTTGGATTGATAGAGGTGTAGAACATCCTTTATCTTCTATAGTGGAAGCAGGCGACACCTTTGTGTCTTCAACATTAGCCATCGGGACATCCATTTCCTCTCCTTGTTTCTCTTTTCCTTTATGAGACTTCATTGGTAAGGATAAGTGGCTTACTGTCATCACATTAGCATTAGCAGCTTTATACTTTATATCTCCTTTGTCCAGCAACTCTTGGATCTTTTCCATCACATCTCGACATATCACCGTTGGATGGCCAAGCATTTGATGAAACCGGCAAAAATTCTCTTTCTTTTCATCTTCCGGTTTAGGTGGATTCTTCGGTATCCAGGGAGTGATTTTTCCTTGCTTGACCAAAACATCAAACCACCTTTCAGTATCACCAACATTGAAGGTGTAATCTTCTATATTTCTCCATTCACGCCGTTGTCGGGGCGCAGCCTTTCTATCTTCATTGTTATTCCTTGGCCCTTCCAATTGTTTTTCCCGACTTGATTCTCCAAAGTTCAGTGACAGCATTGGTTGATGCCTTAGCATTTTTCAGAGAAGCAGAAACCCTTCCAAGTTCTTCAAAAATCAACATCCTTTCAAACAATTGTTCAAAAGTATTGCATTGTGCACCACTTAAGAACCATGCAGCTGATCCGGCGTTCATTGCACAAATCTTCACAAGCTCCTTAATGTCAGGGGTCTCTTTCATTTGAGATGACAGACTTCTAAATCTTTTCACATATGTAGCAAATTCTTCACCCGATTCCCTTCGACACTGTCGTAAGTGTTCTATTGTCACTGGAATTTCCATGGATTGAAAGTGTTCTGTAAACTGCTCAACAAATTCATCCCATGAATTGATTGATCCAGAGGGGCGGTTATTGAACCATCTCAAGGCATTACCGCTAAGTGATGCCGGGAATTGTTGTAACTTTAATTTTTCATTTGCCACAATTGTTCCACACTCAATTTCAAAAATTGTGACATGATCTCCCGGATTGCCGTCTCCATCGAACTTCGTAAAAGTTGGGCGCTTGTATTTTTCCGGCAAAATTTCCGTGTAAACTTCATCGGCTAAAGGACGAAGACGCTTTACAACTTTACTAGGTTCTTTGTCCTTTTGAGCTATCAATGCGGCGATTAATGCGGCTTGTGCATCCATCGCGGCTTTTAACTCATCAAATCGAGAATCCTGAATCAGCACAACTGGTGCGACTGGTGCTACAGGAACTGTTGCAGGATGGACTTGTGGAGGATAATTAACTGGTAGCGGAGCTACTGTGGCTGGAATTGTTGGCTGAAACATTGACATCAAGGGCGTCGCCGTTGAGGCGGACACCGCAGTGGTGATTGGCGGTGGAAATGCCATAGAAACTGATGATTGAGGGATAGCAGGGCTATACCATGGGTACGGGTATGGTGGTGGGTAGTGGGGTGGTTGTGGGAACCATGATGACTGTGGTAGTGGACTAATTTCAGTCCTACTTAGGGGTATAATTGGGTAGTGTTGCGTCCAACTTGGTTCGGACGACGAAATTATCAAGGGTGAGGCTTGAGACATAAATCCCGAGACATTGGAAAACATATTATCTACCCGAGGGGTATTTGACAAATCCACACTTGTTGGAGCGGTTGCCAAAGGCCTTTCCAATAGTGCCGTAAAACTACTTGTCATCGGTGGGTTAGCAGGCTGGTCCACTTCGTCTGGACTTCGCCGGTTTGCTAGGTCGGCATCTTCTCTTCTCGATGCACTTCCCATTGTGACGGATGCTCGCCTATTTAAGGCGAGTGCATTGTCAAGTGCCGATTCAAGTTGTCTAACCCGTTCTCGAAGTTGTTCGTTCGAGTTCGGGTCTTCATTTTGCAAGGCGACTGGCTCGCCCATGCTGGTGATGGATGGTATTTGCACTTCAGGTTGGTTTGTGGGTGCGTTAGAAGGTTCTCCTTCACTAGCACCTCTTTGTCTAGCCATATGCCTTGTCTCGGGGGCCATTTTCTTGTATCCACACTATCTCTTCAAGCTGCACTGCTACCTCTTGACGGTCCCCAGTGGAGTCGCCAATTTATGTTTGGGCGCAGGTTCGTCCGCTGGTGCGGGTTAGAGTGTTCCCGCGTCGGGTTGGAAGGGTTCGGTGGGACCGAGGCGCCCTTGCCGCGCAAAGAGACAGCGGGATGAGACTAAAGAGTCACAAGTATCCAATAACACTTAGACAATTCTTATGCACTCGGTGGGATGGCCATTTCGACACACACACTCGACAGGACTTCCCCAGCACTCGGCACGCAGGCTCGAGGCTGCTGGAATAGAACTGGATGGTTCGGTCACAGGTGGACAACGCTGCACCGACAGCTTACCGGGTATGCCCAGCACTTGGCCCCGACCAAGGCTGGTTGCAGCCACACACCGGCAATCCCCCTTACCCGACACTACCTCATATCTCCACGCAGGGAGGCACTCACCCACACTTGATCACTTTTGATCTGATTTTGTTTTTCTCCCCCTCTACACAAGGATAACATCTCCTTATATAGACACCCGGCTGAAGTGCTGCACGCCAACACATTCTCCCCTTGGTGCTTGGTGTTCCGGCTTCCACCCCTTGGTGCTTGGTGTTTCGGCTTCCACCCCTTTCCCTCCTTCCGAATAAATCTCACGTATCTTATTTCTATTAAATTAGGCATAACCACGGGTTCAACCACGACTGGCTGGGTTAACCATCATGATTGAGCCGAGGGGTGCGGTGAAAATTTTGGACGAACAGATATATCTTTAAAGCCAATCATAATTTATATTTAAGATATTCAATTATTACAATTTATCATATTATTCAATGAAAGTTTATGTGTAAAATTAAAATTTATTCATTACAGGAAGTACATGGCGCGACATCTTACCTGGTATTAATAAAATGAAAGCTCAATGCTAACCTTTGATTAAAAGTGTGAGGTTTAACTAATCAAAATACAACAACAACAACAACAATAATAATAATAATAACAATAATAATAATAATAATATTTGCAAAGGTTCACGGTCTGAACATGTCTAATCTTAATTTTTAACTTCCTCTTAAAAATAAAATAATAAAAATCCCTCCCATCGTAGAGGCAAGTTCGAACATGGCTAACTTTAATAAGATTCAGTGTATTTGCCTTGAAAAAATACAATAAAATTATTAAATTATTATCATTTACTCATTAAATTAGGATTTGTGTTTAAACTCAATCAGAATATTTATTTAAGATATTAAATTATTATAGTGTATCTCATTATTAAATGATCATAATTAAAATATATTTGTATTAGAAGTCGCGCATGATGCGATATCTTGCCTAGTAATGCATAATAATCCTTTTTAATATATATCTACAATATCATGTATAGCAATATTTTTATATGTTCTCATCTTTAACGTGTATTTGTAAGCTCGTCCAAAGTCGGCTATTTAGAGCTTATTTTTTTATTTTTATACGATAATGAATAATTTAGATATTTATAAGAATTCATTTAAATTTTGCATGAAAAATTAAATAATATTAAAAGTAATTGTGAAATATGTGTCACCCCCTAACCAATCAATAGGATGGCCATAGATTTGTTGTATCAAGAACTACAACAAACCCGCTCTCTACTTGTCTAGTTGATGAAAATCACCAAAATGAGTAGTGTTTAAAAAAAAATTGTAATAATTAAGTTAATTTCTTTTATTTTAGGTGATTTGCACCAATTTAGACAAGTATTAAAGATAATGAAGGATGAAAAAAACGTGGATAATATCGGAAAGGGAAACGCCAAAAATACTGAAGGACGAAATCAAAAGCATCGGCGATGGTCAAACTGTTGAGGGAAATTACCAAGTCTGCCACTGTCCATATAAACTTTTCCCATAATTACAGAACTGCCCTCCTGCGTGTTCCATAAATAAAATTTCCTAATTTGAATTCCAATTCAAGTGAAACTGGGAAATCAACACTCTCCAAGACCTTTTATCATATTTTTCTAAGGTAGAATTATTAAGCCTTAGCAAATATATAATTCATATTAATATGAATTTATTTATACTAGCCAAATAACCCGCGCATTGGGCGAGATTTGATAAATGTTACATTTAAAATAATTTAAAATTTTAAAAATAATATAAACAACACACACTTAATTATTGATATTAACTCTTATCAACCATCTATATATACGGGAAAATATAGCAAAATTATTAGTAAAATAATAAGATCTTTATTATAATAAAAAATCATTATAAGTCAAACAAATAATTAAGTCAATAAATGAAGAAACACCTGATATGCGCACAAGAAATGTATATACATAATTATAGATACATTCTTTAGAAAACAAAATAATTTGGTTGTTTTACTCTTTAATGTGCTTACCATGCATGCTCAAATAATCGAACACTCTATATTTTAAACTGTAAGCAACTTAAATCATATTGGTGAAGATCATGATAAGGTATAAATAAAGCTTTTCTTTTTTTAGATAAAAAATGCAGATTCCCAGCAAATCATAAAAAAGATAAACAATGGAAAGGCGCAAGTTGTACAACTTGTAAAAAAAGTATAAACTTGATGTAAACTTCATAAAAAAATTAAAATAAGATGCAATAGAGATACTACGAACCAAACCAAAAATAATATACATTCATGAATGCATTCAACTTAGGTGGTGAAACAATGAAATATTATTGCAAATGGACATCAAAATCTACACCCAAAAAATAATCATACTCTGATTAAAATATCTTAGGCAATAAAAATTTTTGGTATATAAATCTTCTTCAAAAGGGTATCTCTTATTTAATAAAGTTGATCGTAAATAAGTATTATAAAATGCAAATTAATGGCCAAAACACATATATGAGCTGCCTGCTTGCTTGCTGTTCATACTAGACTTTTTGTGTATATATATATACACCAATCAAATGCTAAGCTTAGTCAATGAACACATTAATAAACTCAATAAATATATTTCCAATCATTCAGATGCAAAAGAAAGAGAAGGAAACTCATAAGAAATCCAGAGATTATGGCTTGCAACATCCACACATCCCACAAGGGCCGCAACCACATCTGTCAATGAAAACTTTTAAAAAAACATGAAGGAAGACGAGAGTAAGGCGGTACTCATCAATTTACATCAAGAGGTTGGCAAGTGGCGGTGAAATTCGCTTAGGTGGAAGGTGTAGACCACAGACAGTGAAGATATTCCTTCGTGGGCAACATGGCAGAACCAATGGCGCGCAGTTGTTGAAGGGCAGGAATTACACTGGTAATGGCCGAGGACAATGGGTGGTTTGTATGGCGTGAGGAACTAACTGAAATAAAAGTTTAAGCATTCAGAGGAAGGTGGGGGGAAGAAGAATAGGAAGGGCAAAGAGAGTAGCGGAGAAGAGGGTGGTGGTTACTGTTTCTGGGTGTGGTAAAGAGGTTGTAGAGGAAAAAGAATGGCGGTTGCTTTTGTTGGGAAGAAGAGGGTACAACTCTTCCCATGCAACTCTTTGTATCTAAGAGGTGCAACTTATCCGAGAATTACGGGGAGGGCTTTTAGCCTCCCCTTTTATAGGGAAGAAAGTATCTGTTTTCTGTTCAGGTTTTACTTTTAATGCTTTATCACGTCCGCCTTGGAACCAATTGATGAGGGAGAAAAACTTAAGGTTTTATTGCCATAACAAATCTCTATCTTGTATGCTTCCAAAAGTTGCAATTTTACCTACAAACAAGATAACGAATGCTCAAGTGGTAGCATATGATATGATAAGCTTCTTAGTTCCTGTTACTATTAGTAAAATTTTCTCATAGAAACTCTAAACATGGAGATTATTATTGACTTACGATGCGATGAGCTTCCGAAACTTCACAAGAACGCTTCCAAAACCTCACAAGAACACATCGTCACCAGCTTGCCATGGTGTGAAGGAGCCATCATCAGACAAAGCTGGAAGCTGTAAATCTTGTTGGATATATAAGAGCATTTGTCATGAAAAGACAAGCATTTGAAACAGCCATGATCACCAGAAAAATCTGTTATACTTGTTCTGGATTGAACATGATGAGATTCATTCTGTGAAGAAGGGTTCATCACTGCTTTACAAAAGCCCGTCAATAGTTAGAACTAAGAGCTCGAAATATGCAAGCTTTCTTACAGTACACAAAATTACAGGAAGAAAAATTATTATCCACTCGCCAAGCAAGCCAATCCTTGTTACCATTATACAGCCACCATACTTTGAAAGTCGTCAAGTATCATGTCACCAGTAAATGTCTCCGTCCAATTTGCAAATTACCCAAAGCAAAATCATGGCTTTCTATACCAAAGATCCACAACCAGTTCATCAAGTAGTAATTGAAACACAAGACCTGAAATATTTGTGCTCATTTCTATAGTCTCTAAATCATCTTTCTCCCAATTCCCAGCATGATTTATCAGCTCCCATTCCACAATCTCATCCGGCAACATTCCAGCCAAGTCGGTGCACTTCGAAATCTCCCTGTAAATTTCCATCTTTAATTGCTGCTTAGACAGAACAAGGGGAAGCTTAGACCAGCACCACTTGTGTGGTAAGTAGGATGGCCTTGTTATCATGTACTCTATCATAAAGTCAACAATAAATCTTTTGCAATTGCCAGCCATGGCATCAGAAACACCGAAAGCACCGCAGGCATTTTTTGCCTCCATAACTTCAGAAAGAGCATGTATCTTGCTCATGAACGAGGGATCGGCAATAAAATTTTCCTTTCCAAACAACATATCTACATGTAAACTGTCTTCATTGCTGCCCAATGATTCAGCATGATCGTCAAAACAGCGAAAAGTACCAACCCTTTTTTCAAACATTCAGAATTTTTGTTTCCACATACCCATAATTGCCTTGAATTTGCAGAATCCAAAACGTCAGTTTCTGGTCGTGAACGTTGTCTTCCATGTTCTAGGAAAGATGGGGAAAATTGTTGGTTCTTTCCTGAAATAAAATGGAAACAGAACCTCATGAGATAACAATGTCAAATAGAAGCTCAAGTCGTTAACGTGAGAACAACCAACAGGTGATACAAAATCTCTAAAGCTGACTTCAGCCTGGCTAAGATGATGCAGAAGGAAATTAACAAGATAAAAGCAAAAAGAAAAATGCATGCATGTACGTATGTTGCACAGATCAAACGATGAGTGACCATGGCCACATATTGAGTGACATTTATCACGTTAGAGCCATTGATATGCTCGTAACATAATGGTTTTTGTTGTGACAACCAGCAGCTAAAGTTCGGTCTCTTACAAAACCATCCAGTTAAACTACTCGCCATCTACAGCTGGATAACTGGAAATTTCTGGAGGCAAATGCAGTCAATATTTTGAGGAAAGAAAAGCATTTCGTGACGATCAAAAGAATAAGCAAACAACGAGAGTGTAAGAACAGTCAGCATTCTTTGAAAGGTATACAAGGCAGCCCAATGCACAAAAGCACATGTGCTGTGGGCTGGGAAAGGTCAGCCTGCAAACGGTCTAATGTACGCCAGCCTTAGTTTGCATTTTGCAAGAGACTGCATTTTGGAAGGTCTATGACTCTGATAAAAATTCCTACATTCGTGAACAGGGTTTTAACTAAAAGAAATAAAAGAGTATTGAATTGGCACTTGGCATCTTGAAGACGCGTATTAGAATTGTGGGATGAATACTTACTCCCAAAAATGAATATATGTTATGGAAACGATTACCTGAACCACTATCAGGGCTGTGAGAACAATTACTGTCATTCGAAAAGCCAGCCTCAAAAATTGATGTTGGACTAGGATTATCACAATCAAAAGGCAAAGATAATCTAGAAGATGGCCACCACTCCCTTAAAAATCCCTCCTGCCAAAAGCATCGTGCAAAAAATCATTTGCAAGGCCAAAAATGTAGACACATCACCTAAAGTCTGAATTAGATACAACATCCTAAAAAGTACAACTACGTATCAAGACAGCTACATCACAGATGAGCATCAATCAAGAATCAGCAGTGGATTAGAAAACCAAGTGGCAAATTTGTGTTTGTAACTGTGGAGATTTACGACGAGAGTGAAATTTTTTTCACTTCTAATGTCCAGATTAAATAAACATTTAGTGGAAGATAGAATGTCATGCAATTACACTATATAAGAGCCCGTCTGTCAGTATAAAAACGGAACCTAGGCATTGTGTAAAGAAATTGGAGAGAACAAAAGGTTTAGTTTTTGAACTAGTAAAATGGTACAAGGGTAAGGTAGTAACATGAAGTTGGAATTTGTTTCTCTAACTGTAGACAAGCCTATATTGAACCCTAAGTCCAACGGGCAAAATGATCATAACAATTTTGAAAAAACAAAGTTCGACCTGCAAAATTATATCCTTTCATTATGCCATTTTGCTCTAAATTTAAGGAAATTAAAAAAAAAACAGAACCTTCCTCAATGGAAAATTGATTTTTTACTCTTGGAAGAACATTCAATAACTACATATCAGTGAACTCATGCAAAATAAACTAGAGTATGTTAAGCAAACAAGAAAAAGGGTAGTATGAAATGTCTTAACAAGCAATGCCTATGCTAAGCAATGTCTATGCTAAGAACAAAAAATTTCATATATCAAACTTTGAAAATGGAAGGTTATACACGTGCTTATCACAAAAGCGACAAACCTGATCATGCATCCTACAGCTGCAGCTTTTTGGACTATAACAACCCTGTGAACTCTCTAAACTATAACTTTTCTCTATGGCAGGATATTGCCTTGAAAGAGCAGAAATTAGGTCCTCTAAAATGGCCGCGGTAGACTTACTGGCAAGGCCAATCCTTTTTCTGGCCTATTTGTTTCTAAATGAGTCAGCTCCCTTAACTTTTTTCTAGAAGAATACCAAGTGCGTCCACACCATGTTCTTTAGCTTCTCGAGATAGATTTTTTGCATCAGTAGAAACCCTTCTGTAACATGAGTCCTCTACTTTATCCAGGATCTCTCTGGAAGAACCTGATCTATTATTGCTCCTAACCGATGAATTAAAAAAGAATGAAACATTATCTTCGGTACGCTTGCCACCATGATTCCCGCAATTAGATTTCTTCTGGCTATCATTTTTAACAGTTGCATGAGCATATCGCCTGCATTTATTGAAACCATTTCTTGCCCTTATCAGATTGGTATCAACAGGTTGTGTTCCACGAAAAGGACGTCGATCATTTGCTCTAAGTGGGGTATCATTCATTTTACTGACAGCAGTATTCTCACAAGATTTGCTGTTCTCACCAACTTTCTCATGTAACCTTGCTCGAGATTGACCAGCAAGGTTTCTATTCATTGCAATGTAGTCTTTCGTCCCACTAGGCCGGTAAGGAGGCAACTCTCTTCTATAAATTTGACGATTACAGTTCCCGGGGCTCTTCAAATCCTCATTTGGCTCCGTTAAATTTTGCTTCAGATAGTTCTTAGCTTTGCAAAAGGAATTTCCTACATCATTATCACAGCGAAACCCTTCATCCATGGTGCATCTACTTTGACATTTCACATTTTTCTCTACTTGAACCGTATGCATACCAGCTCCAGCATGATCTGTTAAAGTGATCCTCTCCTTCCTTTCATTGTCATGAGCTGGAAAGCTTGGTTTGAATCTACTCCCTCCTGAAGGACAACTCAAGTCCAAAGACGATGATGAGAATTCCGGAACTTGTTCTTCTACATTAAAATTCAACTCATCACCCACAAAATGGCCACAGCTGTTGCAACGGTTGCCTATACCACGAGAGCTGGTTAATGAAGTTGTTGCTCCATCATCAGCACGTTGTCCATGAATCCGGCTACTAGGGGCTGCCTTATAAGAAAGTAGGCGTTTTGCTCTATTGGTAGCTTCTATGCTTGGCTCCAGTATCCTAGTTGCAGCTCCCATCAAACGAGTAGCTTTCCTTCCTGAGAAAGCTCTTGGACTCTTCACTGGTGAAGGCAGTTTCATTTGCCTTTTCCTTGAACGCCCCAGGACAGTCTTAAACTGTAATGCCTCCACTCCCATCTTAGTTACAGGAGCTCTCTCGAAGAGGCCAGTTCTTTGCAGCTTCGGCGGCCTCAATTCAAGCTTCTGTTGACTCCTCTCCGGAGATCCATCTTCATCATCGCAAAAATCAGAACTTTGACAAACGTTCTTGCTCAGACCATCACATACTTCAGAAGCCAACACATTCTTGGATGGCTTGTCACGATTTGGAACGGGAATAGACTCAAGACCCATAAGCCTGGCCACCAAGTTAGGAGCCTGCATTTTACAATGCTTGGCTTTGGAAGAGGAAGACGAGAATCCATCTGCGTCGGCCTTCTTTGGAAAAACCCCACAGTTCTCATCGGCAATCTAAGCATTCATAAAAAACCCGCCAAATAAGAATCAAACTTCTCTACAAATTCAACATTTTTACGAGATTAGATTCAATAAGTACCAGTCGAAGCTTTGCTCCAGGTAGCTTATCGCCCTTGCTAAATTTTTTAACAGCTCGTTTAAGTCTAGCTGAAGCAGATAGCAACAAGAACAACGATATGCAAACATTTTAGAATCCAGACGAGCACATTGCAAAACAAGAAACAAATGATTCGAGTAGTGGACTTACAATGTGGAAGCATTTTCCTGGAGAAAAGCTTCTTCTTGGCCAGCCGTTTGTTCCAGTTGAAGAGCTGGAAGAAGATGCCGACACAACCACCTGGCCTCTGAGGCCGCTTCTCTGCAATGGCCAAAGTGGAAACCTGCTCCTGCCCTGCATCCCCCATATCTACTACTTCAACAGAACTACTCTACAAAGTCATTGTCCTTCTTCCCCAGCGCATCCACACCAGAGAGAAAAAAGTTGCTCGAAAGGACTGTCAACCTGAAAGTCGTCGGCTTTATACAAGCTAAGCTTCCAAACCTTCCATCTACCCAAACAGTTCCAACACTCTGAGCAGACCCAACTGCATGAACTGCTCAAAAGATCTTCTCTTTCTCAAGTGAGGCAGCCTACGCTTCGCCGGCCACCATCCACCACCAAACTATAACAAACCATCCCAAGAAAAATAAAATTACGCTGAGCCTTGGAGTGATTCATTTAGCCACCCAAGCGTGGTGAATGAATAAATGCTCTGATGAATGAATGGCTCCACACTTTTGAGTAAAAGGTTAACTAAATTTACCATCACTTGACTTGAGTAGGAATATGATAAGCCGGGGGCGACAGAATTGGAAGTGATGGATGGAGATGGGAGACATTGAAAGATGAAGGAGTGAAACTGGGGAAGGGGCGAGGTGGATACCGCAGCGTCGGATGTTGCGTTGATGGGACAAAAAACTGAGCAACAGCGAAGACTGTGAAAATGTGAAAAGTTAATGAGTGTGGGAGTCGGCAGCAGACATGCCACGGGAAGAACAATGGGTTATGTGGTGTAACGTCTCACTCCCATCCCGCGTCGTCGGTCGCTCTGTCGCGGGCTCCTCCCCCACAACCACATTGGGTATATACATTTCTGCTCTCATTTCACGTTCTATGGCGTATTAGGCTACAAGGATCATACGTTTGTTTCAGTAGTCTTCTGCTTCTTGTTGCCTTTGATTTGGTCTGGTAGAAGAGTGGGCTGATTGTTCACAGCTGTTGATGGTAACTGCAAAGTAAAAATCTTCTTCTTGTGATTCTCACGTCAAATTCTTTTTGGGAAAGTTGGCGGTTTCCTTGTGTCTCCTACCCAGTTGCAAGATGCTTGTTCTCGTCGCTGAACTGCATCAGACTGTCATGACACTCTAAGTATGCAGTTCTGAAACACTTTTCATAAGAAAGAAGCAGCTCATGAAATCAGGAAATCTTTTGTTACTACTAGCACTTGCTTTATTCGTCTTACTTTTACCTTCACTGTTATGGAACAATTTTTTTAGCCTGTTATATATGGAACACATTTGCTCGTGGTGGAAGAAGATTTTATAGGAGGGCACGGAAGACAAAAGCACGTAGAAATGTTGTTTAACAAAAATGCTCACTTGCTAAACATTTAATTACCTAAGGCTCAATCACATATAAGCGAGTGTAACGTTTCTTATTGGCATTAAACATAGATCTTATTAAAAACTAGAAAATAAAATATTTTTTTATAAACCATATAGATAGAGAATCCTAGTTAACTAGCCTAAAAGATAAATTTTGTGATTACGGCAAAACTACTCCAGAATTAGTTTCAGTTTTAGGCTAGAACAAAAAAGAGACTAAAATAGCCTGATTCAAACTATATTAATCTAACAAATTTCTTTTCTGTTGGATGCAGGAGACATGGCCCGGACAGCTAGATATGACTGCCCTTGCCTTGGGACATTGAGATTAGGATGCTGTCCTCTGGGAGCTCGCATGAGAGTTGGTTTGACTGCTTTAACCATGGCAGAATATTTCCAAGATGTTAATGAGCAAGACCTAAGGCAGGGGAGTGGCTGGATTTGGTAGCCTTAGCATTTTTTTAAAAAAATTATTTATTAAAACAAACTTGATTTATTCAAGACATTTTTTTGGTAATTACGTTTAATTTTCCCACCACAACATTTTATTAAAAATTACCCATCTAATAAAAAAGCTCTTAGATATATATTACAATTATATGTGATAACAAGCTAATACTTTGTTATCCAAGAAAAAAATATCATTTTAACATATCTACTCTTATTAATAAAAAAAGTAACTCAATACTTGCGCTGATAAAATGTAATAGGTTTGACAAATTAAAATACAATAAAAATAAAAATAATAAATCAAATAATTATTGTTTATCTCTTCGTGTGGATATATTTTTAAATTCAATCAAAATTTATATCTAAGATATATTAGATTATTTTATTCTGTCTTATTATTATTAAATAAGAATTTATTTATAAAATTAAAATTTATCACCACTTTAAATCGTTCATGTCATATTGAAACATCTTGCCTAATTATTTTACGAATGGATGATTAAAACGAAGGCTATGCAGGTTTGGGCCTAGTTTATAAATTTTGAGCACGCTTGGGATGGGCCAAACATTTTCTTGGGCCTCTGGCCCAACTAAAAAGTTTTTTTTGTGGGCCTCTACATAACATAATTTTTTTCAAGCTGTTTCCTGACCAGATGTAAAATATTGCATATAATGAATAATAGAAAATTATTTGTACATTGTTTTCAATTCAATACCCTCTACAAAAACGATTGAAATAATAATTTTTTTGGAAAAAAATATCTGAAGTTGGAATAATTCAAATTTTATATCGTACATACCAAAAGTTTAAATTCTTCTCAACCACGCCACATTTCCAACTTTTATTTCACATATAACTTATTCATCTATTTCAGGTAATTTTGATTCTTAACTTTTATGTTATTAGGATAACTCCTGGCCTTGATTTAACTGCAAAGTTTCTTAAATATACACTCCTTGAATTTTATATTTGATGGACAATATTTTAATTTTTATTTTATTTTGTTTGGACATCATAACCATATTAGATCAAAATGAAGTATCGGTTTTAATTGAAACTAAACAACCAGAGTTAAGTTTCACCTTTTAAACACCCAAGATCTATTTATTTTACATGTTAATTTTTTTGTAATGGGTTAAAACGACAAAATAAAATTTTCAACAATAATGAATCTTAGAGTTTATGAAAAGAAATTGTCCTGAACTAATGCACTTGAAGAGCACCCACAAGGCAACCACTAAATTAAACCGGCAATTCATGTCTACAAGTCTCTATACAACTTAACTTTGGGTGCTCATAATTCAAATATGTGTTTATATATATGAGCAACGGCATAATTCATCTATTTGGGCGACAGAAAAGTGTGTAAGCATGAACATTTGATCCAAAATCAGTATCACATCATCGGTCTCAACTCTGAAGCACCGCTTCCACTGTCATTCGGTTGGGATACAAGGAACACAAAGAGGAAGAGCTCTTGCTGTCATGATTCTTCTGAGCCACGAAAGATGTTGTGAGGCCAAGAGTGGTAAAGCCTTGCTCCAACATGGCGTGCTGGGGAGAAAGAAATGATGGAACATTTCTCAGCCATGACCGGAAGGAAGGGCTCACAAGAAACCCAAGTGAGCTGCCAAACTAGCAAGTGAGCCAAGCTCACCTTGTGCTCGAACTCGAGTAGAATAGTTTGAAATTTGTTCGAATTCGACTCAAGATCGAACGAATTTTGAATATGTATGTTTGAAATTGACTCAAATATTTCATATAATTTTCGAGATCAACTTGTGCTCAAATACACTAAAACTGGTAAATTTTAAGTACTCAAGCCAAATGCCAAATACTTAAGGATTAACTTGTTCAATTAGTAACCCTAGACCCAATAATCTCAAATTTTATTTGGAAACAAAAGTCAACCACACATCACTTGTTCGTCGTATAAGTTTTTTACTCTCTGGCTAAACGATTAAACGTACTAGTACACACGAACCCACAATCCATTGCTAAACCAAAATCCTAGGTCAAATCCCAAAAATACTAGTGACCTGATCCTCATACTTGCTGAAATAAAAACAAACATTTTTATTAAAAAAAATGCTTGAATGATTAAAGAACAGTTATTCTCTTGTGAGAATCCAAACTAAGTTATTTTTACCATTAATTTCTGTGCCAAGTCTCAAAGAGTTTTAGCAAATACTTTAAGTAGTCTTGAATAAGACACTCAATTCATTTTGTTTTAAGAAACTCAATAAACTAGTCAAAGACCCATATAATACAATACATGGGCAATAATATTTGAAATGTATTTTAATTATTTTTTAACTTAAATATAGTAGAGATTCAATATTTTTATTGATTTTAATATTTAAAGAGTTTATTTTTATTATTTTTATTAAAATAATTAATTTTTTCATATAGTGGATATTTCTTATTTCGGTAGAATTTTATTTACTTGATGATTTATCTAATAATAATAAAAAGGATAATCTTAAATTAAGCACCGAGCTTATAAGTATATTAAAATTATTTAAAACTATTAACATAGTAGACATGAATATAATCATGAATTCATACAAAGAATGAGAAATATATAATATTAGAAAAAAGAGATTTTATTAAGAATAATGAGGAGAGCTTTTATTAAGAATATATAGGACATATTCGAAACTTATTAATAAGGTATATTTATAACATACGTAATTAATTTTAAAAAATATTACTAATTATTATATTTTTTAAAAAAAGTAATGAATATATATTTAATTTTAACAAAAAATGCATATTTTTTGAAGCAATAGTTGTATAAAAATATTAAAAGTAGTTTAAATTTTATGTTAAAAATAAGTAATAATCATAATTGAGTATGTATTAATAAGTAAAAAAATTTCATAATTAAATGGAATTTATTATTTTTTAAAATATTTTTATTTCGAATGAAATTATACTCTAAATTTTCTTTAACAATAAATAATAAATAAATAAATAAATATCCTAAATTACGTAAAAATCCTAAATTCAATATGTATTATAAAGTAACTAACTTTAATTTGAATAATATGATCATAATTGTGTCAAAATATTTAATTTTTTTATATTCCTAATTTGCATGTAATTATACTCCAATTTTTTTCTAATAATAAAAAATAACAATAAAATCTTAAACTAAGTAAGCATTAATAAGCCTATGTAGCTATTGTGACGAGGAGCAAACAGAACCCTAGCGTTGGATGATGTTTTACTAATGATACATAACAAATAATAATAATCATAAATTAAAGCAAATGTTAATTAACTTTGTAGTTATTATGGACCATACCCTAACAATTTAATATAAAGGAATCAATATTTTTTTAATAATAAATAATAATAATAAAATTCTTAAATCAAGTATTAATATGCTCTTATATCTATGTTAACTATACTATAATAAAAATTGAAACGTATAAAAAATCTCCTGTACTGTAATCAAGGGGAGTTAATAAGAATAACAATCGAGTGCTTCAATATGAGTGGGTTGATTCATTAAAAGGGTTTGATAACACAATAATTAAGACTAATATGCATTTTTCATGTTAATATCTATTAAAAATATGTGGATTCTACAATAACTTAATGCAGATGTGGGTGTAGAGTGAAAAAAATTGTTATATAAAAATAAATAAGTGGGAACAAGTGTACATGTATATGTGTATATATATATGTCTAAAATTTTAGCCGTGAGTAAAGGTTTGTTGTAGCGAATGTTGCAAATGATTGACTTAAATCTCTTTAATTGGGGGTGTTTCAAACTTTAACCGTAATAGCTAAGTTAATCTCTTTTAATTAAAAAGTTAATCTCTTTTATATTTGTTAAATCTCTTAATTACAATAAATCGCTAGCCCCAGCCGCAATGTTCAATAACTACTAATTGGTATCTTTATTTATGCATCAATGGCCATTGATGGATTCGCCATAGTTCCAGCATTTAAGGGAAACCCGTGTCAAATGTATAGCTTAATTGGGCGGCTATGAATCATATGTGCTTAATTGCATTAGTAATCATTGAACGTTCATTGCGAATGGACTCTCAGTCATTCTGAGGCTTCCTTGGAAGCCCACTTCATATTCCGTATTCCTTCTTAAATGAGAGGGGTTCGCCTCAAGCAATTCTGCCGCAACAGAATAGAATTGCCGCGAGCTCTCCTCTCATCAAGTCTCAAAGTAGAGAGATTGTATTATGATCGGTTAGGTGGAAAAGCTACAAGCCATCACCCTACTTCCCTGCCGCATTCTCTTTCTTGAAGAGCAAGAACATTCTTGAGTTCTCACTTGATCTCATGTCATTCTTTTTTCCCTTAGATTCTTTATTATGATAGCATTCTGAAAAGTGGCTTTGGAACGTAACGAGATAAGTAGAGGGGTAGGTGTGGACATCCAAATTAGAGAGTCCTAATGAAGTCCGAAGTATGTCAACTGAATTTGACCGACCGAAGTAAAATAAACTAAATATAGATATTTTTTTATCCTACCGAATAAGCGATCGATCGAGTGTTCGATATTTTATATTAATAATATAACGCCTTTAATATTTGTAAGGCTAATATTATATTCTATGAAAAAATTAAAACATAATATATAATAAAATTAATTAAGTTTATACATAAAATTGATATTTAATATATAAAATAACCAAAAATAGCTTACATAAATAAAAGATAAAAATCACTCTTATATTTAAGAATTTAGAACAATATATTCACATTAATAATTATATCAAACTACTTATTATATAGTTAGAATGTTTTAATTAAAAGGACATTTAATTCTAAACGAAACTTTTATAAGAATTGGACTGACTTTATTTTTTGCTAATAATTTTTTTTATAAATATTCAATAATTAATTTCTTTACAAATAACCAAGTCAACAAATAGGTAAGAAAATAAGCAATGCATTAAAAATATGTAAGAACTATAAACTAACCACGTGCGCACAATAAAAATAATATTTCTAAATCAAATAAGATTGTGCACTTTAATCATCTTAACAATAATTAAAAATAAGTATTAATCCTAAATTGAGTAGATATAAAATAAAAGGCTTGACCTTTATTTAATTGAGAATTTGCAATTTGCTAGTAAAAATTATAATCTAAGAGAGAAGAAGAAAGATGATGCGGAGGGCGGTGGAGGCAGGCGGCCGCAGAGGGGGTACGTAGTTTGCAAGTGATGCAGAGGGCGATGGAGGGGGTCCGTAGGTGGCGGCTAAGGGGGTACGTAAGTAACGCATAAGGCGACAGAGGGGGTCCGCAGGCAGTGGCTGAGGGGAGTACGCAGGCAACGTGCAAGACGATGGAGGGTATGCGCAAGCGGCTACAGAGGGGTACGCAAGCAGTGTGCAGGGGGCTGCAACCGACAACGAGGAGATGAGGGCTCTATGAACATAATTAGGGTAAAATTTTGATTTCAATATCCATAAATATTACTTGGGCCCGATAGATAAATCAGATAATAATTCGATGGGACTGTTTTATCGGATAAAAATTTTGGACACAGACAATATCTTCTCTGATATCCATCCCACCACTAGCCACCCCTAGCCAAATTCCACCGTTACTTAGGATAAAAAAATCAAAATTTACGGGTAAAACAAGACACCGACCGGGTAACCCGGGCGACTCCGGAAGAGGGGTTGCATTCGCGCCTTCACCGAACATAAATTGTTGCCACACGAAGCAGCAAAAACGCAAAGCCACGCCAAAGTACTTCCTTTTCCTTTTTTCCTTCTCCTCTGCCCCCTCGCTTCCGCCGCCGCCTTCCTCCGACGCCGGCGATACCCTCCTCCCACTCCGACTCGAATCCATGGCAGGGGGCCGAGCAGCGGCTCCACCTCTCCTCCCGCCTCCACAAGTTCGCCCTCCCCCCTCAAGTGGCAGAACCAGAGGATCCTACGCCCCATCAAATTCGACCCCTTCCCCGCTCTCCCCGGCCTCCTCCCACGCTCGAGAAACGGCCTCCCCCTCCCTCCCTCCCCCCTCACTGACCTCGTCAAGAAACTGCAGAAACTGCCGCCCCTCGTCATCGACGGCGGCGACCGCCCCGAGACCGTCCGGGAGAAGCTTCTCTTCCGCCTTCGCGACGTATGCCCCGCCGGAGACGTTCCAGATGCGGCGGCGATGGAGGCGTCGCCCGAGAAGCCCGGGTCGGGGGGTAGCGGGATAGAGGAAGGCGGCGCGTGCGAAGTGCTTGCCGGCTTGGGCGGCTGCGGGTGCGAAGAGAGGAAGGTGGCGTCCGGCGGCTTCCTCCCTTCGGTCGCCGAGGGGCGGCCGAGGTCTCTCCGGCTGCGGGGGATGGCGCCGGAGCGGTACGTTTGCAGCAAAGAAGTGCCGAGGATCAGCTTCTCGCTGACCCGGCAGCAGATTGAGGACGATTTCTTGGAAATGACGCGGTCCAAACCCTCCCGGCGACCGAAGAAGAGGGCCAAGTGCGTTCAGAAGAGATTGGATGTGAGTCCCCGATCTTGATTGCTTTGTGCTTTTCGCGATCGTCCTTCATGTTTGATTCCGTGTTTCTTCGATGCAGGAGATTTTTCCCGGATTGCAATTGTCGAATATTACTCTCGATTCATATAAAGCTTGGTGATTTTTTTTATCCAAAATAGGTATCTACTAATCCCCACTTTTCCTGATTGATGGGTGCGAACATACCGTTTTGGAATTTGTTGTCAATAGAATTGATGATCTCATTGATGTGAATTATGCATTGTTCAGGTAGGAGCTAATGGAAATTGAAACTAACAGCGGCTCTGTAGGTGCAAAAACTTTCACCGGTGAGAGGGAGGTAGGCTAACCTTTTCCAAAGGGGTAGGTGTCTCACTTGTGGATGGGAAATAAACATTGCCAAGTTTTACAAGTTCTTTGTAAATGCTTTTTTCCTTTTTTAACAAACAATTCATAATGTTAGCTAGTATTTTTGGAGGTTATAGACTAACTGAAATGAATATCGGGTGATATATTTTTCACTGCGAGTGTGCATATATTTTTCTTTAGATGTGTCAGCCGTGTTTGTTGTGATGGTTGGTTAAAAAAGCTCAAACAAACGGCTGTTTTCTTGTCAAAAAGCAGGTGGGAAGTGACAACATGTCATTTGCTTACCTCCACATATCACTTATGCTTATTGCTGATAGCTATGATCGCCGTTCAAACCAATTGTCTTCGTCGCCATATCACTGGACTGTCTTGTGTCTTCTTCATTATTGCTTCAGGTGTTCGTAATCTTAGTTGGTCATCACTATCTTCTCTATATCTGCTGTTGCATCCACTACTCCTGTAAATTTTATGACAGAAGCAACTCTAAAGACTTCTCATCTATTATGCAAAACTTGTGATTTAATTGACCTACGCTAAAACTAAAAGTAAATTAAATTGCAGCAAAGCTCATAGGTTTTTAATTAACTTTCAATGTATAGAATGCACATATTTATACCCAGCATGGGGCTTCTACTCTTCGAGTAAGTGATACATACGGCGGATACTTTTTGCGTTGACACTGAAAAGAATGTAGCTATTCATGGAAGGTGATTGTTATGATCTTCTAATACTTACAATATTTTTTCTTGTTCTCACCTTAGCATAAATATGTGCTATGTTTGTAATTAGATCTCATGGATCCATTAAATTTTCAATGCTAACCATTTCTAAACATAAGTTTTGCTTTTTCTCTTCTACTAAATAAACTGGCCCTTTTCTGTCATGTTGTTTGCATTACTTTATGTTGCATACTTGTGTCTTTTTCTAGTTCCGTGCAACTAAAATTTATCTCTGTTTTTTTCTTATCTTTTTATTTCTTTTGCTCTTTCTCCTTATCTTTCTTCTATAATTTACCAGAATCATTCTTGGAGTGTGGTATTTACATGAGAAGTTGCAGTAGTTGTTGGTCACATACCTGTGATTGCAATTTCCAGTTTGAGGCGTAGATGTTGAACTTGATGCTGTTGTATTTGTTTTTTCAGTTTCACCAAACATTTACTGAATAAGAGACAATATAAACTAATAGGTAGGCGTATCATCAATGGTCAAGGTCCTTTCTGATTATATGTCGGAGTCTCTGATACTGTTAAAAACTCGACTTGTCTCTATGGATTGGCAGAATTTAGTTAACATCAATTGCGTGGTTTACAAACGTTACTCAACTATCGTACGTTTAATATTGAGGTAACATCGTTGCATAAACTAGCCTTCCAAGCTATAGGTTGGAGGATGATTGATGGTGGATTTCGTGTGCTATTTTCTGTTGTTTTCTTGTATTGCTTCGTCTGTCTTATTGTTTTCCGTAGTCTCAGTGGTAAATGTCTAATATTTTAGCCTGGAACGACTAAAGCCTTTCCAAAATAGGTACAAATTGCTCTGGTCCATGTGAAAGTGAATCAACCTTCCATTTGTATGCGAAGAGCATGTGAAATTTGTTGGAGTATAATTTGTGAACATTTTATTGGAGCGTTGTACTTTGTTTCTCTTCTAATGCAGAACGCTCGTTTCTCTACAATGAGAAAAGAGCTTGTGTCGGTAGTGTCATATTTTATTGGACTTGAAACCCAGGCAACCGAGATCTACATTCAAGTAAATTGAACCCCGGCATTTCGTAGACTCTTTAAAGTTTGAACTGTGAAGCATCTGATCCGCGAGCACTTCCGTATGGCAGAGATGCCGATGATGACTTACTGCGTGTAGAAAGAAATTTGATCTCCGCAAAAGTGAATTTGTCAAAAAATTAGCTTTTAACATATGATAGAAGTCTTTCGATTGATGCACATTTTCTTTTTTTCGTATGCAGTAGTCTCCACTGTCCACTTGCCACTTGACAGAGTCGAGCAAACACCTGTATTTTTGTTTAGACTAATAATCTTAAGCCCGCCTTCACTGTCAACGACCAAAACAATAAAAGGAATTGAATTAGAATTTTATGTTGTATTTTTGTAACTTTTTTTTCCATTTAGGTAGGGCTACTAATTGAGCGAGCCTGAGTATTTGGCATTCAATTTGACTCAACTTGACTTGAAATTTGATATTTAAATATTCAAATTCAAATTTGAATCTTACGAGTAGAATTTGAGTAAGGCAGTGTTCGACTCGACTTTATTTGATTATAACTTAAACTCGATTCAAAATTAACTCATAGCTTAACTCGTGGTGGTGAGGGTATTTTATTTTTTATTATTATTATTTTATCAAATCTGGGTCATCCTCGTAATCAAACGATCCAAATTAGAATTTGAGACAAAAATATTATCCGCCTTCGGCTAAGATAATCTTTATATATATATATATATATATATATATATATATACACACACACATTTAATTATAACTAGTTATATTTATTTATATATAATAAAATAACAAAATAGCATCGTAGCTCAATTGGAGAGTATTAGATTGAAGATTTGAAAGTTGTGTGTTCAATTAACGCTCATATGTCACATATCCAGAATTTCATTCCGTCACGTTAAGGGAGCTAGAGTTATTTTTTACCTTATAATTAAGTTAATTTCGAGTTTTCAAACAAACTGATTTTGAATTCGTTAAAATTAAATACTTTAAATTTATTTAATCTCAAATCAAATTCAAACAAACTTCAAATTATCAAATTCGAGTACATGCTCAGATTGGTTGGCTCACTCGTTTAGTAGACCTGCATCTAGGCAACAGTTAGTGGCATCAAAAGGTTAGTGGGTTAGCATGTTATGGCCCGCTTCATAAAGGGATCTCATCCTAGTTGATCCCTATCCATGGAATGCACCTTGTCAGATTTATACGAGGCCCCTTGCCAATATCGTTATTGACTGAATTAAAAAAATTATTAACCAGAATAGCTTTAACAGTGTAGGAGGCAAAAATTTTTCGAAACTGTAATAGCCAAGCTTTAAAAAAAACCTCTGATTTATTTTTGCGCCAAAGCAAATTTAAATCTAGCTACCAGCCTACACAACTACCTACTAAAGTGGTCTACATTTTTTTATAGCTAACTCGTCTACAGTTAGAAGCCTAAGTAAGGGATATCAACTCTCGTGGGGTATTTCAACTATAGTGGGGCCACCCATTTTTTATGGAAAAAAATTGGTGGGGCCTACTGCGTTTGAAAAGGTCAACTTATATGAATAAGAAGATACCAAGAACTTTAACTTATTCAGATGCGTCTACCTTTCAATGTTTTCAAAATACTTTCGTTCATCAAACAAACTTGAACGCAGTAAGATGGCGGTAGAAATTAATCAGCTGGGATGGAGAGCCGCACAAGTCGGTTTGTAACAGATAACTAGGCGACTGTGTGATCGACTTTTCTCATTCTCAATCTTTGCTCACAATAAAATTGTTACATCAAAACAAGAAGCCTTGTCTAGAGTGGGTCACATCACAATCTGTGAAGCTCAAAAGTTCATTATTTGCTCTGGAAAAAAAAAAAAAGTTCATCGGAGACATCTTACTGCCAAACCCAATAATCAAATGGCTTCAAAACAACACACACACACACAAAGTTTGATAAGACAACGTAAAATTCCCAACTTACTTTTGTAACTCTTTATTTATTTCCATTTGCTTGGGAAAAAAATCTTTATTAATTAATTTATTTTTCCAACTTAACTCCTTATTTTGATCCCATCTATACGCGTATTGTAGGGGCAGTTTAATCTTGGCCGCACGACAAATTAACACCAGCCGCCGATTTGAAAGGCATAAATGTGTCGAGCGTGGTGGAGTGATGCCGACTTCCTCAACCCAACGCCTCTCCACTTTACAAACCTTGCACACAAGGTCAAGTGTGTGACCGAGGCCGAGGGACTAAAATCAGAAACCTCATGCACAACATTTCTCACACCCAACTTCAATATATAATGTTATTAATATATATATATATATATATATATATATATATATATAGACCAGCAAAGAATATCAGATATGTTAACACACATGATACATTTGGGCGTCTTCTAAGTTCGACCAGTATTAGTGGGCAGGGGATGATGCCCCACTGCAGCGACGTGATCGTTAGTAGCGTTACTCGTATCAGGGCCACTGCTACGCCGAGATGGCCGCCTGACCCCTTGTACTTTTTTTGCATGCTGCACCCGCGGCGGCCATGGCACTTTGGCATCCAGGCCCCCTTTCCCTTCCCCGTCCCCTTCCCACCCCCACCAAACCCCAAAAGAGCCCCCCTCCTCCCCACCCCTGCACTCAAACCCACCGCTCTCGACACCCGGTACCCGCACGTTTTGACATGCGTTACTAAGTAACCTCACTTTTTTCTTTTGGCCTAATAAAATCGGGAAGATCAATGAATTAATAATAATGCTCTACCTGGATTTTTGAGTTTGGATCTGTCATCCAACTTCGTTCAGTGCATGAAGCCAAAAAGTGAGAGAGAGAAAAAAATGATGATGGAAAATGTACAGAGCTAGATGATTAAAAGCCACCTCGAGTTTGGAAAGAGTTCATGTCGACTCATGGAAGCGTTTGATGTTAACTTGTGCGACGACGTTTCGACCGGCTTCTAATCTAAACAAGAAATAACAAACGTAGAATGAGTCAAAGAGGAGTTAGCACGAGAAGAAGAATCTTCAAATAAGAGGAGAATTAGAAAGTGCAAAGAAACCAACTTTTTTTTATCTCTTGAAACTAAGAATGGTCATGGATTCTGTATCTATCCATTGTCACCTTCGCTAACCATAACCCTGGAAAGCTTTGCTATAATGGAAACATTAATATGAATCAATTTCTTAAACGCAGTCATCAATATAAATATATGTGTATATATATGCCCAGAAAACAGCATTCCCAATTTAAGAACATAATATAAATAGTAGAGGTTTCTCACGTCGAGTTTGCTCTGCACATGTCTTGCCCGCCTCTTGGGCCGCCTGGCTGGCCGGCAGCCGGTGAACGCCCAGACGTCCTCCGCGATCTCATCCACCGATAGCGACACGGACAGTCGAGGGATCTCCTTCTTCGCCCGCACCTCCACCCGGCCGTCGCACCTCGCCGGCGCAATTCCCCTGAGCCGGAGTGACCTCGGCCGCCGGAGCTGGGCCGGCGCCGGCGGGGTGCTCGTGCCGCCGGCGGGCTCGTCCTCCGCACCCACCTCGTCGGAGTCGCAGATCGTGTCGTCCGGGGAGGAGGAGGGAGTGGGGCTGGGCAAGGGGTGGAAGTGGTTGAGGCTCGGCCATTTGGAGGAGAAGGGTGGTGGGAGGGTCCGGGTTGGTCCCTCCGACACCGCCGCCGTGGACATGGCGAAGAAGAAGAAGAAGAAGAAGAGGAAGAGGAGAAAGAGAGAGATGGGTGTGTTTGTGTAGGCGTCCGTGTCGTGGTTGATATGGTTGGTGCGTATTTATGTGTTGTTTATTATCGACAAGCAAATATCAAATATGCGACGTATTTGTGCCTGGAACTTGGGAATAGAAAGCTGAATGTGGCCATTAACGATGCCTAATATATAACATAATAATAAGTCTTAATTAGGTTTTGTAATGAATAAATAATTTGTAAAGCATGGCGAACATATTAAGTGGGTTGCAAGCGGAACGATTGAGAACTTTGTTCTATTATCCCTTTTGATTAGGGATGATATTTTGTGTTACTTAGGTGGGAGTAAATAGTTTTAATTGGATTGACGAGTGTTTTCTTTTTTGAGATTTGCGATTCGTTGGGTACATTACTTGCAATGCTAATGTGAAATGCAAGTAGTGATGTATTCGGTATTTTTGTCACATGTGAGCGGTCTCATGGTTTTGCATTTGAACATCGTTGAATTGGGTAATGTCAATTCTTGGTTTTTATCTACCAACAATTGTGATCCATTTTATGCGAAAATCTGGACCACTGGTACTGAGTTGTAGGACAAAACATGTATCAGAAAAAGCTGCCGCTTTCGCTTGTTAGCGAGTCATTTTTGCTAAGAGTGGTTGAAGGGGAGTAGGACTGTAGGAGGATGATAATCAAGGCTCAGCTCTACTTCTTTTCGTAATTTGTATAATAATAAGCCAGTCGCCAATATATATTAATGCAAAATGTAACTTGTTTCAGTGACGGCTCGCTTTGAGTCCCTATTACCAAGACCAGCCTAGCTACTACCATGACAAAACTTCATCTTACCATATTTCCTCTGATTAGTAAACGGACCCAAGTGTTGCATTTTTTTATCTCTGTTTCTTCCAAAAGGTGACTTCATATACGTACGTTTTATTCTGAGATTTTAAAACCCATTTCTCAAATTTTATAATGTAAATAATCAGAATTAGCACCATGGAGTCATGGACTAATAAACGAGCATAGGGAAACAAGAGGGAATCTAAACCAGGACTATAAAATGGCGTAAAAGAATTAAACACAAGTGGGTCTCATCAAGATTGCATCATTATTGCATACGGCGTGGTGCCTCAATCGTTACACTTCTCTAATATAATTGTGCATTGACTAAAGAACACATTCCCACCTTAATTGTTTTATAGAAGCCTTCATTAAAGTTTTTCCGAAACGTACTTAAGGTCTAACTGCTTCAGTTGGTGGGGATCTGAAACTGTGTCTTCCTCAATTCATACCCAGTCCCTTCAACTTGCTATGCCGAATAGACAAATAAAAACTCATTCTATTGTACCTTATAGACAAGAGTTGATAAAAAATTGGGTCATCGATCAGTTACAAAATTAACTCCAATTATCATTTCATGCCGACACCACTGTACTTGTGGCCCTTGTCTAGTGGTAGTGTTGAGGAAAGAAATTATATGTTTTGTTCACAAGTCGCCAGCAAACATAATCATATCCTTTGTATTATCTGTTTGGACGATGCATTAGGCATACAACAGTGAATCTTCCAACACTAATATGAGGAAACTCTTCCATCCAGAGTCTTATCTGCTTTCGGATATAGCAATGAACGTAATCGTATGTTGCAGTGAACTCGACAAACTAAACGCATAAACAACACTTGCAAATGTTGGCGCTTGGCAAACACCGGCCAAGGAGGGCACATATATATACTGGTAGTTTAAATCATAACAAAACCTTCCCAGCTTGTTATAAAAGTTAAACCCAACCAGCCATTATAAAAACTTAGCACTTATCTCTCTTGTAATCTCCAAAGCTTGTTATTCGTTGACGTTACACATTTTATCACCTGTGTGCAAGCAAATTCCATTAGCAGTCAATCTTCTAGCAATCATGGGACTTTGCCGCACCATGAGATGATCAACAGTTAACTGCTTATAAGAGCATGCTCCAAACCAAGAACAAAAGGGAATTCGGCAATCGGCGCTTTACACATTTTAATCTCGTCGTCATCTTCACGTCGGCTTCTTCATATTCTCCTCGTGAAAGAGTCCGGTCTGTTATGTATGGCTGTTGTTCATTTTAGCTTCACATCTTCATCGTTCCGAAGAAGAGAAAGCAGCCCATTTGGGTATTTGGTTCAGAGTTTCTGGTTGAAACAAGAAGAGGCGAATTGCAAAAGCTTAAAGCTTCTTCCTTGTTGGGCAAGGGTGGGGTCTAATGATATATACCTTTCGGCGTCAGGTAGTGTTGAGGGTGTTGATGGCGTGAAGCGATTGTCGGAATTTCCATGGTTAGTTGCTAATCAGATTTCCGGAGCATTAGCTAATCTCATATGCCATTGATTGATTCGGCACATAGTTTTTTATGTAGATATGTATACATCGGAAGGGGTCGAGATCGTCCCAGGTCATCATCATTAGTTTAATGACTAGCGAAACGTTGTCACAGGAAGTGAGCAGCAAGCCTTCCCTGGACACGAACCTAAAGTTTGCTGTCTTCTTTTCGGACAAATTGAGGGATCACATCTAATTGCAAGAGGTCCCCATTCGAACATTATCCAACTAGACCACACCCACAAAGAAAAATATCTTGTTTTATTGAAGATCATAGATAAGGGCGTTTAGCCCTCTTCTTGGAGCACACTAATCCATGTATAGATGTAGAGCTGTTGATGAGTCGATGCAGCCCCTGACTTTGGAACCACGTTTGACCAGCTCACGTAACTAGCTCAAGTTCAACAATCAATTATAAACTCAACACTTGAGACTTTTTAATTTGTTAGTAAATTAAAATAAATATTTTATTAAAAAAATATTGATGTGGTTTTTTTTTTGTGAAACTTGAAATATATATTTTCTACCGTTTTTATCTCGTTTTTTGCTGATATGTAGCTCGCGCCAAGGACCCTTAATAATCGTCGGATATATTTGCTCTCTATGTTTTACTTTATAAACCGGACTTTTTTTTACTTAAAATTAATTATGCTGCGACTCGATTATATGTTAAAGCTTCTACCTATGTCCAACCTAATATGTTATTCAAGCTTAAAAAATAAAGTAGGCGGTATCTATCAATAAAGATAAGGCACTTTCAAGATAAAACCTAAAATATAAAGTGGTGTTGAACATGCTTTTTTAAAAAAATATGAGGCGAGCACAATTTCATGTATAAATTGTGAAAGTTGATCACAGAAACTGATCATGAGGGAGAGAGAGCTTATTGCATGTAGAGTCATCAACCAACACATATGACATCCTTGTGCAAACACAGGCTACTCTCAATAGTCATATTCCAATCAGAATAGGATCCATAGTATAACTAATCGAATTTCGTTGCAATATATCCAAACTGTGTTTGTACACCTCAAATTTAGAGCGAACTCTGAATCTTCCCATCGAAAATGAAACTCCAAGATCATTGATTCATTATCAACTCTCTATTTTTGTCAACGATCGCCGTGAACAACATTTCGAGCAATACGATATTATCATGACCAATTGTTTATCTGCAAACCTGTAACAGTAAGATCTTTTCTCTGGTAATTGGTAAATTAGGCCTTTTGCACCTAATTTGCTTCAACACATTTTAACACTTCGGATTGTACTCATTCACCCGAATTCAGACACTCAAAGGGATATAGATCTCACCCCGAACATGATCTCCACCTCGAGGTCCGGGGATTAGATACAAACATAACAACACTAAATCCGATAATAGTTTACTAACCCAATGATTTTGTCATCGATTTGACCCTACATTAATAAACATAAACACACAATAATCAAACATGAATTCGAAGGACACCCACCCCCCAACAATTCTTACAGCTGCCGGAATTAGAATCAAGCCCAAGGGACAATCGATGCGGTGTTCATAGAACTCGACAATGAAAAGAAAAATGTCCAAACCCGACCACATAAGGCCCGATCACATACACGGCCAGAAATCCCGTACAAACCACCGAATCCAATCTTCAACTCGACATCTTCGTGAAGAACCAAATATCACCGTTACCAAAACATGAACAAAACGCTCTCTGATGAAAAACCGTAGGACATTCATGAATGAATGAACAATGAACAAAACACAGTAACGTTTGGCAAGTATTGTGGGCTGGGCAAGGCACCCGCCGCCGACCAACGAACACCCCCTGCTTGCGTGCCCTGTTTCTCAAGCAAAATACCGCCTGGAAGGCAAGCTGGGTATTTACATACGATGATCTCTTTCATAAGAACCCATTCCTTCCTCTTTTTCTCCGATGGTTTTGTCTTATAAGAACCCATATAGTTAGCTCATCTCGCCGGCCACCGTGCCGATATATATCATGCATGCTTAAACATGATCTTTAAAGCAATGAGTATTGAAGCCGAAAAGTTCATATCAAAATTTCGGATAAAGAAAAAATGATTCGATTATTTAGCAAAATTAATTAACATAGTGACAAGATGTTAGATCAAAAAAATAAAATAAAAAAAAGGGCAGGATCCACCAAACAAGACCCATCAACTAATCAAGCCATTATGTTTAGAAAACGCAGAAGAAAAAGAAAGAAGAAGAAGAAGAAGAAGAGCAGGCGGCGGCATTATCCCGTGAATGTGAGTTAGCCCTTCCCCCCACCCCACCACAACCACCTACACAGTCACAACACCTCCCAAAACCAAAAGGAAAAATTCTACGGCTCCTGAGCTTTCCTTTATGAAGTAGAAGAAGCGGGGCACCTCCTCCAATGGAGGTCTTGAAACGTACAAAAGCCGTAAACCGGCGCGTACATCTACAACCAGGAGGAATTGCTCCTTCGGCTCTTCCTGCTCCGGGCACGTCTTCTTCTACCTCTGCACTTAACAACCGAGAAATCATATAAGGTCAAGGAAGGAGACAATAAGCTTAGCATAGATAAATCAAAGTAAAGCTCAAGACCATCAAGGCATTGAAAAGAGCAAAGATTTTGATAGTAGAATATAGACGCGAACACGATAACAATGATCGTCAAACTTGAGGAGACAGACAAGTCCATCTGAAGCCTCCCCAGTCCTCGCCGGCGAGTCGCCGGAGTGTCACCGGAGACTCGCCGGAGGGGGGCAAGAACGTCGACCACAAGATGGACGGCGTAAAAACAGAGGCAAAGGGAGATGGGATATTGAGAGGGAAGGGAATCAGGGAGATAGTGGAAACAAGAAGCGGCGGAGGCACCTTTCCAGATTCAAGAAAGTCGGAAACTTTGTACATGTCGGGTGTCACCTCCGACAACCACAAGCCCGGAAAGCACGCCTGCAACACACCAACAAAGATTTGTGAGATACAGAGAAAAGACACCCCATCTCACAAAAATCTCCGGCGACGGCGAAGTCGTTGCCGGAGAAGAAACAAAGAATCATAAAAAAAGAGGGTTGTGTGGGCTTACATCCACTTGCTTCTGAACGTTTCTGGGCCTCTTCTTCGGCCGCCGGGCCGGCCGTGATCCGGTCATGAGGAAGACGTCCTCCATAATCTCGTCCTTGGAGAGGGAAAGGGAGAGCTTCCTACGTTCCTTCTTCTCACCGCCGCCACGCTCCGCCGCCATGCTCCTCAGCCGGCTGGATTTCAGGTAACTCTCCGGCGGCGGCGGTGGTGACGTTGACGAGATGTCCCGACGGTGGGAATCGTCGTCGGGCGCCCGGCACGCTGCCCTCCTCTTGCGGAGGTTCCACGGCCGGGACGATGACTCCTCCACCTCGCCGCCAACTGCTGCAGCCGCAGCCGCGCCGGCGTCGGCGCTGGCACCATCCTCGGGCACGCGGAACTTCATCTTCTTGGCGGCTGTGTGCAGGTGCACGAGCAGCTTCTCCCGGATTTCCTCGATCCCACGGTCGGCGGGGCAGGGCTTCCCGCCGCCGGCGACGGCAACGTCGGCGGCGGATGGAGGCGGAGGCTTAGACGGGAAGAGGGAGGAGGAAGACGACGTTGAGGGGTGGCGGAATGCGCGGCGGTGGTCGGAGGAGCGGTGGTCGGAGAAGGGGGTGTAGGATCTGAGGGTGAATTCGGGGTCGTCGGGGTCGGCCTTGTCGGAGCGGACGGTGCGCTTGCTGCCCCACCTCAGCAGCGGCGGCAGAGAGAAGTTGTGGAGCGGCTGGTGGGACTTGGCCGCCGTCTTCGGCGGCGACGGCGGGCGTTTCCTCTGCGCCTTCGCCGGCGACGAGGCGGAGGCCTCGCGAGCATTGGAGATCATCATGGTACGAAAACAGCTCAAGGGCAGGAAGATATAGAGAGAGATTTCGCCGGCGTCGTAAACGGCGGCGGCGGGGATGGTCGCCGGAGGTGGGAAGGGGAGGAGGTGTGTGGAAGGCGAGTTTTTATAAATGGTGGGCGGTTTTCTAACGTTCGACTCGAGTTGGGCCGATATTGCTGGACCGGTGGTTTTGATGCCGACCCCAACCTTGTGCCGCTTGGCCTAGACCGCACCCGACGGTTACAACTTTGACCCATTTTGATTTCGGTTTCGGGTGGGGAAAAAGTCATTTCCGGTCCACCATGGCCTTCTGTGGTCACTTATTTATAATGCGAGGGGGTTAAAAATATTTGATTACACAAGTTAGGAGTCCTTAATGACATGTATTAGATGATGATCAAAACTCTCAAATAATGGCTGCCAGTGTTGTTAATTTTTATTTGAAAAATAATAGACTTACATCATAATATCTTCGACTTCAGACGCGGCAGGTGTCCCCTCAAGTCTTATAATTTCCTAATTTTGTTTTATTTAGCATAGAAATTTTTTTTTAAAAAAACTCTTACCTATTCTCACTGTTCTAATTTCACCTGTAATAAAATTTTCTTCCCTCCGGCAACCGAAAAGACATATAAGTAATTCTCCGCCTCTACCCTCTCAGTTCTACCTTTTTTTACTCTCAATTTGCTACTTATGATTTCAAATTTATTAAATTTGCTGAAATTTCGGTTAGAAAATTTCGAGGCGCAAAAGTTATATATTGGATATCTTTTAGACTAATTAGGCCTTTGGAGATTTCTAATCTTGTCCCAATAATAAATTCACAATTTACAAATCTCATTTTGATAAGCTCTTGTTTTTATTGTGTTTCTTAGTCACTTGACATAAAGGTCGAATGAAATAGTTACAACATTTTATAAATCTTTTTTAACAATATGTTATTGAAAGTTTGACAACAATAGAAAATTTTATATGAAAAATTCCTAAATTTATTTCGTACTAATTATATAAAAAAGGTGACAATGCTTGCAAAATGTCTTTTTGTATGGTTACAATTGCTACAGGGTTTTATTCAAACGTCTGAATAAAAGAAGAGATCCAGCTTCCATCCTTTTTTAGGAGGAATCCAAAAAATCTAGTGATTTTATTATTTTGTATTTTATCAATGTTTTTTCAAACACATTTTCAGCTGTAATTACTATAATTTGTTTAACATTTTTTACTGTTTTTAACCAATGTCATTATAATTTTACAATTAGAACATTATAAGTTTATAATTAGATGTTGATTGGTCATATTTATGTGACATCAATGCTACCCTTGTCCAAGAGGTGAAAATGTTGACTTAATTAGGCAACAGTTTGGAAGGGGGTGAACGCAATATTTTACGATAATAATCTCGGGAAAATATATTTTATGATGAGAATAATAATAATAATAATAACAGAATAGTGGCCACGTGACAAAGTCTAAGAGGGGGTGTGAGAGTGAGGTGGGCCTGCTGAAATGGGCCCGATCAAGACAGCTCAAGTGAAAACAATAGATGGACTATGTTAGCTGCTTCAATCAGCTTCCCCTTTATAAGTGAAATGCCATATTCCTGATATGGGCCCGTAGGCCCATTTTCTGGCGAGAGTTTTTAACGCAATTTCCTGAAATAAAAATGTAATTTTTTTGTCATCTTTGTATTAAACAATATATTTGCCCCACCCCATTTTTTTATTAGAGAGTTTCATTTTAAGAATTAGTGGATGAGTACATGGTAGAACCCAGCCTCTTGAATGGAGGTCATGCCGCCCTTGGCCAACACAGAATATGATTCGACCCACACCTCTAATTAGTTACTAAATGCCCAAATTAGCTTTAAGGTAACATGCTGGGTATACATCAACATGACCCTTTGCAAAAAAAAAAAAATTGTAGAAGTAGGAGTCAATTAATTCTCAGCTGCTAAGGGGGTTAATATAATCTGAATTAATTTATATAATTAACAATAATCAATATAGCTTGGGTATATCGCATGTTCGAACCGAAACGAAATTAGTAATCATTATTAGGAAGATAACTCAATTTTTTACTTTTCCAAATTTATGGAGTTATTTTTTTCAACGCAGAATTTTGGGGCATTATAGTTTGTGGTAGCAATCAACTTGTATTCACTTTGTGGGGGCAAAAGCACAATCTTGTGAAAATTTTTCCTCATTGGCAAGCCATTTTTCATCCCCAGAGCCTCAGAGACAAACTTAAATACTACTACAGACAGCAATTTTCGCTGTCGCTATAAATGCAATGCGACAAAGGAGCTCTGGTATGGTGAGAATTGTTGAGTTTTTTGTGGGTTTGGTATGGTGTCCACTCCCTCTCTACTACCTCAACATTTTTTGTGCATTTCCTCCCCTTCAAAGACTGAAGCCTCTTGCTCGTATTCATCTCTACATGTTTTAAATGGGTTAACCACTGGAAGATACATAGACTATAAAACTTCTTTTTGGGACTCCATATAGATCAATGGAAGAAAAGGCAGATCAAACGGCGCAAACGAATCAAAAACCCCAAAAAAAAAGAACAAGAAGCGGTGATTGACTGGCGAGAACGAACAATTTATTATTGCAAATGCTTCCTCCTCGGCCGCTCCAACCAACTCCAACATTTTTCATATTTAAGCGGATCGTGTCTGATATGATAATTGCATTCTTATATTGTTTTAGAATTCTTTCCTACCACGATACGTGCACCTAATATATATGATTTGTGCTCATATTTGATGTTTACGTGTTAAAGACCGTGGTCAGCTAGGCCCCAGCTAAATAACCTCCTTAAATGATTACAGATAATAACTCTGAGATATATTATTAGCCCTGTGAAATAACTAAATCCACTAATTTAACAATTGATTGCCGTTTGAAGTTTCGAGGAAAATGAAAGCCTTCGACACTTAACCGCCTAAAATACCTCCTTAAATGTTAGATCCCTTAATTTAATTTCGCATTTAATATTTATTAAAATAGCAAAACCGATTTATTAGTGAAAATAAATTATATATTTTAATTTTAATTAATTATTTTAAAGAAATGACTTAATTAATTTATACTTTGGACTTGATTGTTACATCGAACGTTGGTTGCTAAGATCTTTGAGGAATTTTTTGTAGTGATGGTTGCTAAAGTGACAAGGGAACATTCTCGTTAATTCAAGATTAAACTGAACACATTGTCCGCCACTCATCAATCTTCCAACCTCCAGGCTGGAGGGTTTAAACAAACATCCTTTCCTTTCTTATTCTTCGGCCCATCAACCGACAATAGCCACCAGATATTGGGCTCAATAATAGGCCCGTTTAAAAGTATTCGGCCCATCACCCGTTCAATGATAAATGCGAACAGAGTTAATAACTGTAAAGCTGTCCTTCTTCCTCCCTGTGATCAAAATTCTACTAACAAGAGCTAAGGCAAAGTAAAGCCCCAATTAAGAAGCCTTGAATTTCCTCTTGTCAATCTGTATTAGCTGCATGTTGGAGCTTCGAAATCTGAACTTCAATGAACAGGGTACCAAAAGGGTCACCTTCCCCGGTTAACAAGTCTCCCATGTCTAGTTGGCAATTGGAATGCCTCTTTATTTTCCCTTATTATTACCCCAACCTCTACCTTGTCGTCGAGTAATAATAATAACATTGACAACATAACCTTCTTCATTTTTTTAATCTTCCCAGTGCATATCCGTCTTTAATAAGCCATTGATCGAGCCGGCATTGGCAAGACTCTTTCCAATCCATTAATTTCTGTACTTTCACATCGGCTCAACCGTTGCGGTCCAAGAACGACGCTGCACAATGTTTAAAGCTTTGCCCGGTGACCTTTCTTCTCTCTAAATCTAAAAAACTCATAAATTCAATTCCATCATTGATCACTGTACCAGAACGGATCTGATCCTCTCATGCATTGAATTGTGCATCTGACCCAACAAACAAAGATCAAGGTGTTGTCATCGATCAGCAAAAACAGCAGCAAGCCAATTAGCTTGAATTAAGGTCGTGTACTGCTACTTCAACGGTTCAGCTCCGATCTCTATACCTGCCATAAACCGTTCAAAAACCAGAGATGGAGGAAGACGACGTTGAGTTTAACGGCGTTGCACAACTCCATTATTTGTGCAACACTGTGTCCTTCTTTCTTCCATCCTTCCATTCTTTGGTTCTTCCTCTTCCTACCAACTTCGACCTTCCTTGTCGGGTTGTCTTCCCGAGAAGGTCTCTTTCTTCCATTGTTTGATCCTCTTTTTCTGCCATTTTTCAACGTAGTATCTTGCTTTTCCTGTGCTTCTACTACTTATTCTTCTTTTGTGTGTCAGAGAGGGTTTATATAACTTAGTATGTATATATATATAAACTCATATAAGTAACTGTTCAGAGAGGAGTGGTGTTGAAGAATCTGAGCTTGCTTGTCGGTTGTCATGGCGATGGTGCAACTCTGCTCGGAGAGCAATGGATGGGGGACGAGCCCCAGGATCTCCTTCTCCAACGACTTGCAGACCCAACCCGACGTCGACGTCCTTCTCGCCGGCCACCGCCGGCCAGACGACTCCCCCGCTGACTTCCGCTTCGACGTCCGGCGGGGGGTGGAGGACGAGACCTCCACCGCCGACGAGCTCTTCTCCGACGGCAAAATCCTCCCTTTCCTTCCCCGCGCCAACTCAAAGGACGCCTCCTTCCCCAAGCCCCCCGGCCTCCCGCCCGTCCCACCTCCGGCGCCGGCGCAGAGGAAGGAGAGCCTGAGGGAGATCATGGCGGCCGAAGAGCCGGCGGCGGAGGCCGGCACGAGCTCGAAGTCTTCGTTTTGGCGGTTCAAGCGCAGCAGCAGCCTCAACTCCGGCAACGGCATCAAGCGCGGCCTGCTCCACAAGCTGCCACTGCTCCACCGTAGCAACTCCACCGGTTCGGTCGGCCATGAACCGAAGAAGAAGACGACCACGCCTCCTTCCTCCCAGTCCCAGCCTAGGCCGGCGGCGCCGGCGAAGAAGAGGGAGACGGCTGTTCGCGCCGGCGGTTACGGCAACGTCGGCATACGGATCAACCCGGTGCTCAACGTACCGCCGCCGTACATCTCCTCCGGCACGACGAACCTCTTCGGCTTCGGCTACTTTTTCCGGCCGGCGAGAGACGCCCACAGGCCCATGAAGAGATGAGTTAGCTCACTTAACAGCCTAGTTTGTGCTTGCACATTTGTGAGAAGGGAAAGGAAGCTAATCAATCCGTGGCGGGTCGATCAATTCGAATGAGATTCAAACGAGTCTGTTAATGTTAAAGATCTGGGGGACGAAATGATGAAGCTTTCCGTCGTCTGTTTTGGATCTTCTAGTCTCTTTCATCCCATCTTCAACCGTCTCTTTCATCGTCTCCCTTCCTAATCCTACCTTTTTCTCAGTGTACATTTCTCACGTTGCAAATTTGCGCTCATCATCTTCTTAATCTGATCAACTTCACAAAATGGTCCAGCTCGAATAATGTAATAGAATTTTTTGGTGCCATGTAATATACGCAACAGTACTCATATATTTGCATTGTTCTTCTTTAGTAGTGTGAGTAGGTGTTTCTAACACTTAGCGAACTATGCAGAACTAGTTTCCAAGGTTAATGGGGAAGAGAGAGAACTCAACTTGTCGGTCATTCACAACAACATCAGTAGACGAAGCTTGAAATGCTGGAGTGGTATATGATCTTCAATTGATGGGGTTAATAGGAGTTTCCGGCGAGTTCGTCGGTGAGGCCCCAGTCACATGTCTGTTCATGTGCTAGGCCTCGCAAACATGTGGTAAGGAGCAGGCCTTTGGGCCCGGCCTGCTATTGATTGAGCGATTACCATTCATCTTTGTAAATCCCAGCACAAGACGGGAATTTTGTGCAGGGGGAAGTGAATAATGCACGGTGGAGGATGCAGTAAGGGGACAGAGCGTTGGGAGACAGAGGCCCATGCGTGGTCGGGTGTTGATTTGCATCAGTTGGGTAGAAAGAAGCTTCAACAATATTCCGACTGCAACATGGCTTCCAATGGTTCTCTATCGCTCTGCAACTTGGAAACCTTTGTGGTTGAAGATCTAGTCGGCCGCAACTGTAGCTCAGCGTGCCGTCTTTAGCTGAATTTGGCACCGGCGTTTATTTCAAAGTTGTAAGTAACACATAGCCACTGACTTGCAGTCAATTGCTATCGTGGCTCTTCTGCTCAAAGAAGTAAAAATGGCGGAGAGATCAGTTGGTTCTTCCAAGATGATCAAACAACTTTGACAACGGAGGGAACTGACACTGAGTTGGTATTTCACCCTGTTTCCTCCTTAATTTTCAGCCTTAGTAGGCGTCTGATTAGGTCTGCCGCCTTTATTATTTTCTGTAACTTCAAATTTAGTGTCGACGCAATTCTATCAATCTGAAATGAAATGACTGACATCCTTTCCTTTTTATTTGAGCCGAAATATGAGGACATAGATGTTAACAGGTTCGGCACGGTGGTGGTTCAACATAACCACGTCATTCATTTACCAGGAAAGTCGATGATCGCAACAATCACAATCACAGCTCGAATTACTGGCATTTGTTTTTCACGGAGCTGTCAATTCAGTGGGTCAATTCGAAAGCTTTCCGCTTGCTCTTTAAATATTCGAATTTAAATTCGATTTGAACTTATTAACGTTAATTAATTTTAAATAATATAATGTTCGTCTAAACACTATTATAATACGAATTCAATATAAAATTAAACTTAATAATACAATAAAATAATATATATAATATTTAAATTTTAGGGTTAAAATTTTACAACCTTATCACATCCTTTACGACAGCCATTTATAGCCACCCCTTTATAATAACCCTTCACAACCAACTCTTCGCGACTATGGGTGCTGCTATTAATTAAGTTCCTTATTTTTCCTACCCATCCCTAATTGGAGTTCATCTCTCCATTTGCCGATCAATCCCTTGACAAGTCATCTTTTATCATCTATTTTTGGGGATTTTGTTTTTTTGGTTGGGCAAAATATTCGAGAGATCTTACTATATATTTACAAATGAGGTCCAAATAGAGGTTTTTTAGTGTCGGTGCTCATTTTTAATGATGTTACCGCCTACTCTCTTTTTCTGATTGTAATTATGTAAATTTGTGAGAGGTCTATTTTATTTTTATATGTTATTGTCTTGCTCGCAATTTGGATGAATCGAGGTCAGAAGTTGTGATATTGTGATGATTTTCATTGCATTCTTTTTCCGTTTCTACAAACAAAATATTCATCTATTCCTTTACTTTGCTTCTTCTTTTGAACATATTTGAACTTGGTGGATTTTTTAAAAACTCAAATTGTATATTCTACCTAATGAGAAGATATAAATATGTTTTTTTCTAATAGAATAATATTTTGAGTAATGTTTGAAGTCCATTGAAATTCACATGCCTATTAGCTCCCTAAGATTTAAATTTTGCTGATATGTTCTTAAAGATATCAATTAGCAAGAATCCTAGATATCTTTATTTGGATATCATAATCTACAATTGCTATTGAATAGCTGCTTCACTTTAGGAATTGATTGCTTCTGGTCTCAAACTTGGACAAAAATTACTCTCCATAACTATTTAGGCATATAATAAAATACAAAGCTATCTTCAATGCATCAGTCATAAAAATTAAAACCCTTGCATAAATTCTTCTCAATCAATCATTTTCTAATTTGTTAAGAAGCTTGAATTGGTCCTTTTTTCTCATGCGCATGAGCGTCATTTCCTTGTCCACTTTTGTTTTTTGCTAGTACCATTTTGTACATCAACTTGATGTTTTTTTGCAATTCCTATTAATTTATATTGATGTTTTTCGAATTCTTTAATATAATAAATTACAAGCATTATAAAGATGGGAAAATTATTCTTTTCAATTTTGACAAAATATTGTTAATATTATTAATTTCGTAAATTTTCATTATTAAAATTAAATATGGATGAAGTTGACAAAAGAGTAGATAAAGACATATTTAATAATATTATTTTCGAAATTAATTAATTAATTAAATTAGAAATATAATTAAGATGGAACTTCGTCAATCTTTTTCAAACATAATAATTTATATTGTTGTTTTCGGAATTATTTTATTAAATAAATTACAAATTACATGATAAAGAAGGAATAATTAAACTTTTAGATTTTTACCAAATCTTATTAAAATTATTATTTTAGGAAATTTTAATTATTTAAACGGGATAAACATGAAAAAGTCAATAAACACGTATTTAATATTATTATTTTCCTAAATTTTAATTAGTGAAATTAGAAATAGAATTAAGATGGAAAATCTTATCAAACTTTTTCAAATCCCATCAACTTATATAATTATTTTTGGAATTATTTAATTAAATAAATTATAAACACAATAAAGATGAACAAAAATTAATCCTTTAGGATGTTAAAAAATCTAATTAATATTATTAATTTCCTAATTTTTAATTAATTCAATTAGAAATGGTATAAATATGAAAAAGAAGAGTTGATAAACATGTTTGATATCATTAATTTCGTAAATTTTAATTAATGAAATTAGAAATATAAATAAGATGAAATATCATCTATTAGTTTTTGAATTTTTTCAAGTCATATTAATATTATTCTTTTCGGAATTTGTAAAAATTAATTTGATATTTTTGAGATCTCTATAAAATAACGCATAATCTTTTGAACCTATTTCAATCTTATTAATTTTTTATTTTAGGAATTATTTAATTAAATAAATCGTGAACATTATAAAGATGAGAAATGGAACTTTTAGATTTTTTTAAAATCTAATTAATATTGTCACTTCCTGAATTTTTTATTTCTTAAATTAGAAATGTGATTAAGTTGAAAAAAATAGGTGATAAAAATAAAGTATTAGAATATAATTAAGATAGAAAATTTATCTTTTAGAATTCTTTTCAAGTTTTATTAATATTATTATTTTCTGATTTTGTAATTTATTAAATCAGAAATACATTAAATATGGAATTAATATCTTTTTCATCTTCATCGGATTTTGGAATTGTTAATTAATTCAATTAGAAGATATAAAGATGAAAAAGAGAGTTGATAAACACATATTTGATATCATTAATTTCATATTTTTAATTAATTAAATGAGAAATATAATTAACATGAAAAATCTTATATTTTTGAATTTTTTAAAATCATATTAATATTATTATTTTTTGAATTTTTAATAAATGAATTTGATATTTTTGAATTTTCTATAATACAATACATAATATTTTTTAATCCTTTTCAATTCTCATTAATATTTTTATTTTAGGAATTCTTTAATTTAATAAATTATAAATATGATAATGATGGAAAGATTCAAATATGGAACTTTTAGATTTTTAAAAGTCTTATCAATATTGTTATTCTCGTAATTTGTAATTTATTAGATTAGAAATGTGGTAAAGTTGTAAAACAGGTGATAAATACAAAATGTTAGAAGATAAGTAAGATGGTAAATTTTATCTTTTATAAATTTTCAAATATAATTAATCTTATTATTTTCTTAAAAATTAATTTATTAAATCAGAAATATGTTAAATATGGAATTTATATATTTTTCATCTTCGTCTGATTTGTGATTTGATTATTAAAAGATTAATTACAATTTTATTAAAGTATTAATTTCTTTGCCAAAACTTATTAATATTGTGCTTAATTAGAACATATTAGCTTTTAATATAATTAGAATATGTCATTTTCAAAATTATTTTATTATATTAATAGTGATTATAATTGAATCTCAATATAACTAATATATATTTGCCAAAGCTTAAAAACATTATCAAATTTTAATGAATTGAGTTAGATTATATTTTAAGCTTGATTCAAATTCTAAACGATATCAAATTCAAACAAAATGAGTCTTTTGAGTACGGTTACTTTTAATTCTAACAAGGCTTTTAATAATTACAATTTTAATATATTACTTTTTTAATGTATAATAAAATATAAAAAATACAAAATTGAATCGAGCGTGTACTGTACAACACAAGAGATTTTTCGAAAAATAGATAAAATTCACAAAAGAATATTGTTTTTCAAAAAATAACTATTTACAAAAATAAGGTACTATATAAATAAATTTATATAAATTACAAGTGTACTTTTAATTTAACATGATTGATATATATTAGTAAAAAATAGATTTAAACTTGATAGCCGATTTATGCGTGATATGACAAGAAGAAAAAATATAATATAGTAAGTAATAATTAATAAAAATAATAAAAATTAAAATAGAATATAGTAAGTAATAATTAATATATAATAAAAAAATATACAACCTCGGGCAACACACGGGTCTACCCCTAATTTTCTTTCAAAAAGCGACACAAGGAATCATTTTTTTCCCATGTCTAACATACATAATATTTGTGTGGGTAAGGAGCTGACACGTACCTGGATAATTAAATTAATCTCTGTCTTAAATTACTGCACTTGTATCCCATTATATGGTTTAACTGAGTTTAACCAGGTTAAACACAATATATAAATAAAAGAAAATTCTCAGCCAAATAATATTGTCTATTTTTAAAAAATTATGTAAATATCTTTTCAACAAAATTAACTCCTTACCCAAATCCAAATAGTAGTAAATACCTTACAAAAAAACTATTTAATTATAGAGTTCATAAAAAATAGAAGATTATACAATTATTTAATTTTAATTGCAATCATCTAAATATTTTGACTAGATCTTATAATTCACTGCACTTAAATTTTTTTATTAAAAAGAAACCAACTGACATTGAACTTTTACTTTTCACTACACTCAATCCTGTCCACCCTCCGTCCTTGACTTTCCAACTCTGTACGTCTCGAGGTAGACGCCTCTATATTCAGTGAAGGAGAAGCACACGTACAAAAATCAAACACGCTGCAATAGCTTCTGCCGGTGGGCAGTGGTGTCGACTTGACCTGATCATGTCGCCATGTCTCGGCTGCCCTGCTGCTTGGGCGGCCACCGCACGCAGCTTGCTATGCTGCAAGAAGGACGGTGTTGATGAAGACGACGACGGTGCAGCTGCAGCTGGTTCTGTGAGCTTGATTTTCCCCCCAAAGTCCTTGAAGCCGCCACTGGTAACTTCTTTGAGGATAATCTACTTGGCCACGGCGGCTTTGGACCTGTTTACAAGGTAAGACTCACGTTTGTTGATGGAGAAGATCTTGCATGTGTGTGTTGTTGGTCGAATTGAATGCCTGTTGGATTGCATAATAGGGGAGGTTGGAGGATGGGCAGGAGATAGCGGTGAAGAAGCTGTCTCTTGATTCAAGGCAGGGGCAGAAAGAGTTTCTGAACGAGGTGAAGTTGCTGTTGAAAGTGCAGCACAGGAACCTGGTCAGCCTCTTGGGGTGTTGTGGAGAAGGAGCGGAGAAGGCCCTTGTCTATGAGTTTTTGCCCAACAAGAGTTTGGACAATTTCCTCTTCGGTAAGATTCCATCTGGGTAACTATGTTATTAGATATGTTTAGTTGCGGCAGGACTACACGCCTTTGGCTCATAGTTTTTGGCAGAGCAATTTTTTACTTGAATTTAGACTATGGTTGATCGGTTGATCACTGTCATATAACACTGTTATTTTGGCTGCCTTTTCAAAGCTACTTTGGTATGCCAGCGAGCTAAATTGTTTCACAAATGGCCATGGAAGCTCATGATGTGATCAATGGTCAACATTGCCTTGTTAGTTCAGTTACAGAGGTTTGTAGGAGTGGTTTATGTGAATGAAGAAGAATACTGTGCATTACCACCTCAGCTCCTGAACCAAGCCAACTACAAAGAATTGCACTAATTCTTATTATTATGGTTTTGCTCATCATTTTACAGATAAAAGCAAAAGTGCATTGCTCAGTTGGTCAAAGAGATACGAGATAGTTGTGGGGATAGCAAAGGGTCTGCTTTATCTTCATGAAGAATCCCCAGTGAGGATTATTCACAGAGACATTAAAGCAAGCAATATCTTGCTGGATAACCAAATGATCCCAAAGATATCAGATTTTGGTCTGGCAAGGCTATTTAGATCAGAGGACACTCATGTGGATACAATGAAGATATCTGGTACCCAGTGAGTTCCTTTAGCTAGTTTTGTCCCCCTTCTCTCTGAGCATATTTAATTAGTTGTTCATCAAGAATTAACAAGATACCATATTTGCAGTGGATACATGGCCCCTGAGTATGCTATGCGTGGCTTCTTATCAGTAAAAACTGATGTGTTTAGCTTTGGGGTGTTGGTGTTAGAGATTGTGAGCGGGAGAAAAAACCATGACAAACGACTAACCAAAGACAACGGAGATCTATTGACTCATGTAAGTTGATCAACAAATCACATAACAAACATTCTATCATTTGGAACAACTTTATTTCTTTCTGCCCATCTAAGTTTGGGTTATCTTGAAGAACTCTTCTATAACTTATGACAAACTCTGGCAGGCATGGAGGCTGTTTGAAAGCAGGAAGCACTTGGAGCTAGTTGACACCACCCTAGAAACATATGATAAAGATGAAGCATTATTGTGCATTCAACTGGGTTTACTATGTTGCCAAGCCAGTTTTACAGACCGACCTGACATGAATGCAGTCCGTCTCATGCTATCAAGCGAGTCTTTCATCTTACCCAAGCCTGGTAAACCTGGAATTCAGGGAAGGATATCTTATACAAGCGTGGCTTCGACGTCCACCGGCGGCAGCGAAATCAGTGGTGCTAAAAACTCATTGAATACTACCTCCACCGCCAGCGGTAAAATTTCTAGCATGAGTAGCTTGATGGAGGACACTTCAAGGAATTCAATTTCTGTCTCTTTTACTGATGAAGGTAGATGAACATATATGTTTCAGCATCAATTATATTCGTAATTTTTTGTATAAAAATCACCTCTGTAATGACTCTCTGTAGCAAGTGAGATTAGTTGGAACAAATATGTTCATCATACTGTTCAATATTACCCTGTTGCGGTCCCGTTTGAAAGATTAGTTGGAAGCAGGGCTTGAATTCTAAGAAAAATAGTGTCTTGACGCATCAGTCTCATACATGTATTGGTCCTATTGGAAATTGGACTGCGTCTGGCAAAATTCGGTTGACAAAATGTGCACTCGTCTTTAGTATAGTACGGATTGTAATGCAGAGCAATCCTATGATTTATTATTTAAAAATTTTATCTATTTTGCTTATTTTAAGAATTTATATATAATTTTTGTATTTTATTTTGGTAATATTTTTATTAGAGTTTTATTAATTGCCTGTAAATAAGAGGCTCATTGTATATTGGAGTATTTTTGTAATGAATTGATTTAGAGGTGTGCCTTTTACCTATTTAGGTTTTTTTTTAGTTTTGGTTTTTATTTTAAAGAGCATTCGGCATGTTTGATTATAACAAGCAAATTGTTTTTGTCAAACGCATTTATAATAAGCTTTTTTCCAAAGCATTTATAATAAGCATATGATCATAGCAATGTGGTCAAGCACTGTTACCTGACCAAGTCCTGATCGTTGACCGGGTTGCCTAGCTACGTGACGTCATCGGATCGTCCATTTTAAAAGTCAAGCATAAATGGTATTATTCAATTTGTGCAAGTAAGCGGAGAAATGCACCAAAGAGAAAAATATTAGGATGTATAAAAATAAAAAAATGTGATGTACCACTCAACATGTTGTCAAATGTGCCTAACGCGGTATCAAATCAGCATATGAATTTTCCCCCAGGTTTTAGTACATCAGTCTTTTTTTATTAAAAAAATGCAGCCTTTTTTATTTTTATTTTTTATTATTTTCAGTAAGATGATAAATAATACAGTAAATAATAATCCTTTCTTTTGATTTGTGTTTATCACTTTTTTAACCCAGTTTACCAGTAATTAATTAACGGCTAAATCAATTAACACTTGCAGCGTAAGCACCACTGAGCTTGCCATTGATCAGCCAAATCTTGCTAACATAATTTTCAATGGCAAAATTTAAAAAAGAATTATCGTGAAAAACATAAATAGACGCAAATTTAAAATTCAATAATTAGTAAATATGGCCACTCATCAACAGTCGTTGGCTCTTAAAATTGATAAAACGTCATAACATTTTATTTTTCAAGAACAAAATTTAACTCTTAGAGTAAATAAAATGTCGTCAAATTATTGGTTTTCACAAAACAAAATTAATTTTAAAAATAATAATAAATGAATGAATGTTGCTTACCGTTGAGCCCCTCCACCAACGTTTACCAATCTCAGATTCTCCTCCAAATTTCACCACAACCTTTGAATGCCTGCAAAACTGGTTTGCTTGTTGAAAGAGTTTAGAGATAGAATCCAACCGAGCTCTTGACTTTTCAAACCAAAATCTTTGCAAACTTCCAACCTTGTCGACGCGCAAAGTCTCACACCTGCGCTCTTCCTCTCCACCAATCCACCCCCGGAAATTAGCCAGACTTTGGCGATCGATCCCCTCTCGTTTTGGGTCCCAAAGGTCGCATCTTTTCGTCGTCCTGAGCAGTTTCTGGGCTGGGAAACGGTTGCCCATTAGCACATCCCTGGTCCAGATCTCAACTCCCATTTTTAGTTCTTTGGAGCCTTTGGTGTCTCGGGATTGGGTTGCCGGTGACATGGTGAACTGGGAACTCAGGAACTGTTGTCAACGTGACCAGAGGGTGTTCTTAGCCGTCATTGGAGTATTCACCGTTGTCATCTTAGCGGTACCAGCCGTGACTTTCTCTCTTCTCTTTTCGTCTTTCTTTTTTGTCGTCCTGTGACTGGTTAAAGATTTCCGATGCTGATTCTCTTTCTTTCCGATTCTACCAAAAATAAAGTATGATGGGCACTATTTCTCGTTGATGTGTTTTGCTCTTGAATTAGCTTTTCTGCAACAGCGTCTAGTGCAAATGTGGAAAAGTATCGTTGCTACAATTTACTTTGATAAAATGATCAGATAGCTGAGTGATAATAGCATTTGCAAGTTTTGGCTAACTAGAAGATTTTTCCCGAGTCACAAGTGTGTGACTTCTGTGGACTTCAAACCTTTATATGCACTATGCCTTATGGTGATATCTGCTATTCACTTTATGTGAATATTTTATAATGTGATACCCAGATTTTAATTTCTAGTAAGTATGATACTTCAATTTAGAAATGATAAGACAATTTATTATGTGAAATAGCTGGCAAGTGAGTATTGTTATTATTTAAAGCTGTAAAGGTTCTTCCTAAAAGCTTATCAGTCAATTATTTTTCTCATAAATGCATTTTAAGTCATCCAAGTATTTGAAGTGAATTTTCATTCTTGCATCGACTAAATAGGTAGCCCAATCTGCAATAGCCATTTCTTCGTTTCACATTGTGACCTAGTAAAATCCAACTTACCTTGCACAATTCAAACTTGCAGCTATGGAGGACTGTCTTGCTCACTCCTTTCAAACTCATCACTGTGTTTCTCCATGAAACTAGTCATGCTCTTGCGTGCAAACTCACTTGTGGTCAGGTAACCCACCACTTGTTTTATAATACTGTCACACCATCTTTCTTGACGATCTAATCGAGTGAGACTAATCATTTCTATATAATGCTTGTCTCATGGCCTATATATACAGGTGGAAGGCATCCAAGTTCATGCTAATGAAGGTGGAGTGACACAAACTCGCGGTGGCATATACTGGGTGATCCTCCCTGCTGGATGTAATACACATCAATCTCTTGTTTTATAAAATTTTAAACCCTGTTGTTATTTTGTTTTGTGGGACGTGCATTTATTTGTTTTTCCTCCAGATCTTGGTTCATCATTTTGGGGAATGGTACTTATTCTTGCTTCTACAAACCTCCTTACTGCCAAAATTGCTGCCGGCTGTTTAGGAGTAGCACTTCTCATTGTTCTTTTTGTAGCACAAAATGTAAGTTGCTTTCATGAAATGATAGACTTGCAGTTAGAGCTCTTCTTTTATTAAGAGCTTGTTAGATGCTAATCTGAGTTCTCATTCTTGATTTGTTGTGCAGTGGTTGCTTCGAGGACTTTGCATTGGTAAACGTCTTTTGTGAACATTACCCTTTAAATTGTTTTTCCCATTTTGTTTCTGTTTATGAACGGCCACATTATAAATGCAGGGTTCATTATCTTCCTCGGAATTGTTTGGCTTTTGCAGGAAACCACTACAGTGCGTATCCTCCGTTATGTAATTTTGTTCATAGGTCAGATGTAGTCCTTATGCTCTTCACATATATCTATTTTATACTGCTCCTACCTCTCTTATGTGATCAGTTATTATTCCTATCTTGCAGGTGTTATGAACAGCTTATTTTCTGTATATGGTAAGCATTTTTTAGTATAATTCGTTGCCCCAGCTTTAATTTTTCTTTACCATCTCCTATATTATGCAAAAGTTGATCAAACGCATTTCTTATGAACGTGTACAACACTACCAGATATATACGACGATCTAATATCTCGAAGAGTTCATTCCAGTGATGCTGAGAAGTTTGCTGAAGTTTGTCCTTGCCCTTGTAATGGTGTTGCATGGGGAGTCATTTGGTAAGAATATCATTCAAAATCATAGAAGATAACTAAACAAAAAAGAAATACAAGTTAGGTTATCCGTTATATATGAAAGATGAGTATTATACAACTGCATTGTCACAACTCACCACCAAAACAAAGGATCATAAGCCTACTAGATAAATGGGAATTCCAATTTTTTCTGTATTTGACTATGCATTACTTGCAGGGGCTTTATATCTTTGATTTTTCTGTGTGCTTCAATGTACCTGGGCCTCGTCATCTTATCATAAGGTATGTAACTATCATTTGCTGGTTCAAGACGTTGTCAGTTTGTTCAATTAAATTGAAGAATTCTACCGAGTACCAAAAATTTCTGCGTGTTTGCAGAGCAATTTTTCACAGGGATCTGAGATGATCATTGTGTTTCGAGGTTACTCCGGAACAATGACATGGGATTATTACATGAAAATCTACCGTTGGAGAAAAGATTTTTCAGATGACTCTTGATTTGTCTCTAAAATCATGTCTTCAAGGTTTAGAACATTAATGGTGATCGTCGACATCCCTGTTGGACATTGATTATTTGCACACTGATTCATACATTTTTTTAGTTTTGAACACCAGTTCATGCAATTGGAGCTGTATAGCCGATTCCCTGGATTTGTTTTTTATTTAAGAGTTGGGTGCTATTCTTTCAGATGAGAGGTTGAAGCATTGCTGCGTCAAAAAACTACAATATCTGCTTTACCTACTCTCAACCATCTATCCGCAAAGGGGTATAAAGAAGTTATCGTAACTAACCGGATGATGCCAGTTCAACCACCAAACCAAACCTTACAATATACCGAGTCGAAGCGTTTACTATTTACTCGAAGAAGTATACTTACTTGATTTCACGTATTAAACATAATCAATAGCATTGTTAGCACTCCCCAACAGCACCAACATCTGTGCTTGTTGGTTTCTAGGAAACGATACTTGAATGATATTGGTGGGGTTATCAACAAAATATGTAAATAATATACGAATAAAAAGATAATCATGGACTCGTGATCTTTGCATCTACATTGGATTACAAAATCTGTGATATAGTTTGTGCTGCTTATGTGAACAGGAATACTAAATGTCCAAGTCATCATCTGGGTCAGAGTTGGGATGTTCATAGTCAGAATCTCGGATATAATGAATTTCATCTTTGCCACCGTCATGGTTGCATAAATCGGAATCGGAATTAGTTTACGAGGGAGTCGGAATCGGAATCGGAATCAGAATCGGTCTAAATCGGCTAGAAATCAGTTCACTTAAATTAGTTCAAATTGGTCATGTACAAAAATTCAATAACTCATAACATAAATATGTTAAATACATAATTATATAAATTTTAAACATAAATATACAAATTTATAATTTAATACAAGTATAAAAATATTACAATTTATCATCATAATACCTCAATGTCATAAATTTAACATTGGATATATCGTCATTTGTGTTGTATTAAATAATAACAAGATATTAATATAAGTTCAAAAAAATGAATATTCAACATAATTTTACATAGTGATTATTACAACTGAAGCCAATAATTTGCACATCTGGTCGGAGCTGAGGTGAATTCGTTCCAACTTTGTGAAGCACAGCCAAAAAATTTGTGAAGCATAACCAATAATTTACAGATTTAATTTTTAAAAAAATCCAACTTTACATAAATCAGTCGGAGCTGAGGTCGCACGCCCAATCGGCAGCGAGTCTCACGGCCACTATACTGTCGGCCGGCCACACGTCGAAGGCGAAGTTGCAAGGGCGAAGGCGAGGTCGACAGCCCAATCGGAGGCCTGGTCAACGACGATTCGTGCAACAGTGCTCTCGCGTTCATAGGGCTGAATCGGTCTGGCTACACGTCGGCAGCGACGTTGCGAGGGTGGAGGCGAGGTCGGCAGTCCGATCGAAGTTAAGGCCAAAGTCGAGGACGCACAACGGAAGGTAGAAACGCGGCGACGGAGTGGGGGAGGGGGTTAACGTTAGGTTTTAAAAATTAAAATTCCAATTTTACCCATACTTAAATAATTTAATAAATATCATACCTAAGGTATTTAAATAATTTATTCAAAAAACCGATTCTTCCCGATTTACCCTAATTCCGAAATGGAATTAACTCGGTCGAAATCGAGGTAAATCGACCAAGTTGGGTGCCGATTTAGGGCCGACCGATTCGGCCCTAAAATTGAAGTGGCCATAGCCGCTATGGTCGCCATTGGATGACCTGCAGTGAAGAATGGGTTGGACTGCGTGTGGATCAACCTGGCATTCGATAAGAGATTGGCGACCATCATAGATGCGCGAAGTTTTCTCGTCATCTGAAAATAAAAAAACGAACATGGCTGATCCCGAATGGCAGAGTAGAAAATTTTGCCTTTACAATTGAAGACAACCAAACCAATTTGATTAGAGTTTATGCCCTAAAAATTTCAAGGCATTATCGATTTACAACCATCACCTTAGATAGGAATTGTAACTAGAGTTATCATAGGGTATTCCATTTTTACTTATTATAGGCTTGCACAAACTGCTGAACCGACGGGTTACCAGATCACAACTATAGGCATGTGAATGGAATTGTATTGCCTAGTAATTAGTTACTTAAAACAGAAGGAAGATTAATCATTCAATTGAATTCACAGCGAATATATATCAAAATAATGCAGGAAAGTCAGTGTAGGTCTCCAAAGAAAGAAAATAAAATTAAATAAGCAGAATGATCATGCAACCAAAATTATTTTATGAAAAAAACAGAAATGTCTCACCCTGATGTTCAAAAGGAAGTATCACCTTTGCTCTATCAAGAACCTCTTTTTCTGATAATTGCAGGTTAAATTGCAACTGTGGCAGAAAAGAAAACAAATAGACAGTCAAACATGAAGCATAAATTATGATAAACAGGAGAGCATGATCAAACTAAATCCAAATATTTAGCTTCAAACTGTGCGAATTTATTGACAAATTGGTGCATCACAAGCATAAATTTGGCCAATAAGTCAAGCTTGGTGTGAATCAGCTGATTTCCGTAAGAATATCTCTTTCTTTGCACAGTATGATCAATATGCAAAAGCCTACAAATGGTTAACCACTATATAGCTACTGCTAAACAACAGCCAACCCCATTAACCACGAAAATCTCTCCATCACAACATATGGTGTGATTGCAAAAACAGTATAATGCAATGAACTAACCTTCGGCAACAATGTTGGTTAATAACCTGATTTCTTGAAGAAACAGGAACGAATTTCACTTCTGCTCGGTAAATGTGAAACTCCTCAGCCTGTCATACATATCCAAATCCAAACTTCACCAACTGTAAAACCATTCTTACTAAAAAAAAAAAGGAAACAGAAAAAAAGAAAAAAAAACACACTCACTATCACATTCACCCTCCCATTGCGGCGCTTTATTTGCACATTAAGCTTTCCCCATTGAGAATGTTTTTCAAGTCCAGCGAGATTTTCTCCACCTCTTACTGGATTAACCTCTTTCTGAACTATGTGGTCCAAGGTGGCAACCATGCTAGACATATAATCAAGAGAAGAAGAAGCTTTTGGTTCATGAAGATCTGTGTGTACCAACCAAAGCATACAGGAAACCTGATCTGAAGTAAGGTGGGAAAAAATACCTAATCACTGAAATGCCAGAATTTACTTTGTGCTCTCAGAAAAAAAGAACATATGTTGGAGTTAGGTCTAAACAGAAATACAAGGCATTAAACGACAGAGAAAATGCATCATACCATGACTACACAAGTTGCTAATGAAGCTAGATATTGAAACTAATGATGCGTGCCTTAATAATTTACTAACCTGAAAAGATGAAAATTAACAATAACATAAAAGACGTAAATATAAATAGTATCCTACAGAACAAAACCTAGATACATAAAGATAATTAGGTATTCACAACGGGCATCAATTAGCAACACATTATCAGAACAAAACCCAGAACAATCACAAACACATTATCAGAACCACTCCAAAGTCCGAACCCTAAAACCAAAACAACCCACCATTTGGTAGCTCCGACGACATCAATTCCCCAATTTTTCAGAAAATCCAACTAGAACCCAGGGCTCCGATGAGGGCGACGAGCGCCAACCCACTGTCACCAAACCGGAAAACAAAAAAAAACACGAAAAATGTCACCTTTTTTAACGGCGGAAGACGGAGAAAGTGGGGGAGGGGGCTTACTGAAATTGGAACTTGTGGGAGACGATGGAGACGGCGAGGGAGTGGAGGAAGTGGTGGCCGAGAGGTGAAGGGAGGGCGGGGGCGAGATCGCCGTCGACGGCGCCGTCCCGGAGCCAACGGGCACGGATTCGGAATTGGACATAACCGCCAAATGCGACGTCCGATTATTTACTCTTTGTTAAGCCGGTGGTTTAATGAAAGCCTAAAATGCTTGGGTTGGAAACTTTGGGCCCTTGCCCCAGCTTGAGGTTCTGCCAAAATTTGACTTCCATTTAAGCTTGATAAAAACGAGACTAGGTTGCGTATATATATATATGTGGTAGTGTAGAGGGGGTTTAGCTTAAATTTGATTTGAATTAAGATCCATTTAAACAACCTAGCCTAGGTAGCTCTACTGTAAGTGGATCTTTCAATAAAATGGCGAATAACAAACAGCACGCAATGACATTTTGATTCGAGGTTTGAGACAGCATTGAAACTTCGTTTCCATAAGAAATTCCTAACTTCGAAGTATAAGATCCGAGACAAAGTACGTATCTAACGAGTCACGAACCACTTCACTTAAAAAGGCCAAGTACCCAAACTGCGAAGAAAGATAAATTGGACACTCAACCATTCAAGTTGTTCGGGAAAAACAAACAAACTATTCAATAGTTGTTCTACAACCCCACGGGCCAGGCTCGAGAGTACACTAAAATTGCATTTTCTGATGTTCTTGGTCGCCACGATCCTTGTGTGTCAAGATAGGGCCTAAACACCATGTTTTGCATCTATATATAATATATTGTACCACAATTATCAAACCTATGAGTAAACAATAGAGCATGCCACGTGAATGGTTAAGGAAAACTCAACGTCAGTATTGCATTCAAAATCAAGATGTCGCAAGACAATCAGGATAAAATATAAATAAGAGAAATTCTGAAACCTGATAAACTTACATTCTATTCAAAATCAAAGTAACTCTCAAGTCATGAAGAAAAATTAAGAACTATGCTATTCGTCACATGGAAAGGTCTTTCAAGCATCTGTGATTGGATACTCAAAAACCACATCCTTCCCAGAAAGCTTCCGGTAAACTCCAGCAAAGGTTTCCAACTTGTATTCTGTGCTGTTCCTCTCCTTAGGATCCAAGAACACCTAAAACAACAAATGGATATGAGGAAGTTTGGCATGAATAGAAGTAATATCGACAAGAGGATGGAAGAACCTCCAAATAAATTTTGAAGGAAAACTAAACTCACTTTCATAATCTTTGACCCATCAAGGCGGTATCTGACCCTTTTGCCAACTATTTCTGCAGGATATACAACATCCTCTAACATTGCCTCATAAACAGCGGTCAGAGTGCGGCTGCGTGGGCGCATAACAGCAGAACCCTTCTTTGGGGGCCTCAAAATTCTTCGAGTTACGACAAGGATGACTTCCTAAACCCATGAATTAATCACACATTACATCTATAGACCAAAATAACGAATACAAAAGCTAAGGTACTATAAGACTAGAGCAAAACAATTATTCTCATACTAATCATTGAGGAATACGAGTGATGCTGCTACATGGGATAAAAAAACATAAACCCTAAACAAGCCACATAAATCCTCTTGTATAAAAAAATCTTCTCCGGCGGATCACATAGCAAATTTGTCGATATGCTTTGCTCTCCAGAACATTGGAGTATCTAAAAAGAGTAATTGCATAACAAAGAACATTAAAGAAACACATAAAAAGGATGGATGGCTAAAAGACAGCCATCTGATAACCCATAAATAAATAGCATGACTCAATAAATCTTGCAAATAGCTGCATTTAAAGCATTAATAATAAAAAAATAATTAAGTGGCATGCATACTTATAATAAAAATATGACAAAGTGGGACAAGTAGGCAAAGCCCCCATGACTTTACATTCCTCTCTGATAATAAATAAACAAACAAAACAAAGAGTTCTTCTGAACACATGACTGGAAAGAAAATCTAGACCACTCACACCGATAAGCCAGCATGCATACGAACTGCATGACATGGCGAACTAACAAATGTAGCAACGGATGTTATTATTGCCACCATACCTTTCCGCTAAACTTCTTTTCCAGCTCTCTGATAAGTCTAACGTGAATTTTGCGGAAAGCCTTCCTTAGCCGATACGGAATGTGAATCACAACCGCCTTTTTATTCGCAGAAATATCCATCTGACTGTATACAAAACAGATCAACGAAAAAAACGAAAACCTAATTCATAAAGACAATAACATCAAGTGGCTCCAGCTCTTTACACTGCAGAGTTGATAAAAAGATCCTTCAAATCACTTTTCAACTCCTGGTTGCTGTTTTCCAGGTCAAAAAATACTGCAACGAACATTAACAATGTAAAAGACCAAACCTAAATCCCCCAAAACCGCAGGCGCTTACAACGCCGTTTGCAATCAGGGTTATACCTGCGCAACTGACTCCTCAAATTCAGTGGGCTCGACATCCTTATCCTTCTGAATCTTCCTCCTTGCCGTATACATCTTTTCGACTAGAATGAAAAATAATAAAAACATCATTCCCCATACCCTACTACGAATAATAGCATAGCAAACATTCAACAAAGCCTTCATCATATGACTAAAATGGCCGCTCACGCACAACTACAACCTCAAGTATCCCTTAACAAAAACAAATCAACAAATAAGACAAAGATGGTGCGAAATGGGAATGGAGATCTATGGGGAAGAAGAACGAACCTGGGGGAGTCGAGACGACGGCGAGGTTGGAAGCGGAAAACCCTAGCGTCCAAAGGAAGAGGACTGCGGCGGGAAAAGAAGACGGTGACCTAAAACACTTTTGATTGGATCGTCTGGCGATCAGATGAACGGACCAGATTATTCACGCGCTCGCCGTTCACGCACGCGCCTCGGTCTCCAGCTTGGCTCAACAGCAGCTCGTGCCGACTTTCAAGCCCACTGATTATTAGAATAATTATTATTAGGTTTAAAATCAGGCTTGCAACTACAAATTTTGGAATGTTAAATGTTTAATAATAAAAATTATGGAATAGTTCCATATTAAAACTGACAGAAGAATCAAATTAAAAAATTTTATATGTCAAAATAAGTTTAAATAGTTATAATTTTAAAGTAAACTAGCACATTTTTAGAGCTTGATTACATACGGTTATTAGACGAGAATATATTTTTTGAGCTCTACATTAACTAAATTAATTAACCAATAATTAAATATATAATTTTTAAATTTTATAAGTTGGCTCTACTTCAAGGTTAAAAATAGTAAATTAATTTAAAATATATAAATATCATAATTTTTATATTTATATTTATATATGTGAATTTTGAGGGGTGGAACTCAAAAATTATTATAAATATAAATTATTATTACTATAATTCATATAAGTCGTATAAGGTGTATCTCAGCTCAAGTTTATAAAGTAGAAAATCGAACTTTAGCCTCGAAAACTTATGAAAATGCCCCCGGTTCCTCAAGGTATGCTGTATTTGGGAATGTCTCTTCTTTCGGGAACAAACAAAACTAGATGGTTTCTCAAGGTATGCCTTTGTTTATGTCCCTTGTTGGTCAGTCTTGCTTAATTAAAACAATTACTAATTCCATGACAAATTATAACATAGGTTGCTTTGTAATTCCTAAAAAGTACTCGAAGAAGATTGATAATATACAAGCTAAATTTTGGTGGGATCATTATGGAGATTCATTAAGTAGTCTGTTATTTACTTACCCAAAGGAGTTTGTGGAGTTGGTATTCATAAATAGGACTGCTAATTGAGTGAATCAACTTGTGAACATTTGGCGTTCAGGTCGGTTCGACTCAACTCGAAACTCCACATTTAAATATCCTAATTCGAACTCGAATTTTTCGAACCGATTTGAGCAACGCAATGTTCAACTCAACTCAACTAGGTTATAACTCAAGTTCGACTTGAAATCGACTCGTAACTCGACTCAAAATTTACTCGTAGCTTGACTTGAACTCGACTTTATAAAATAATATAACAATATAGCCTGTATATTATATATATATATATATATACTAATAAGTTTAATTATAACTAGTTATATTTGTTTATATACAATGTAATAATAAAGTAGTGAGATAGTTTAGATGAGAGGTATTTAAGTTAAAGACCTAGAGGTTGTGGGTTTAATCCACACTGCCACTTTATAATCAAGCCCGTTTCAAGCTCATGAACGAGCTGGGTTGGAGTCGAGTTCAAGCATATATGTTTAAAATTTATTTAATCTCGAGTTGAGTTAAAACGAACTTCAAACTATTTAAACCGAGTTTAAATATAAGTTGAGTTTGGCTCACTCGTGTAGCAGCCTATTTGTAATCTCTCCTCAATGAACGTGCTCTTCTTTCTAAGCTAGCATGGAGACTTATGTGGCAACCTACCTACCTCTTATCTCGAATTTTAAAGGCAAAATATTATCCATCTGATTGATAGATGGTTCACTCCTAAGAGTAGCTCATCTAAATCTTCGATTTGGAAGGTGGTTAAACGTGGTTTGGATTTCATCGAAGATGAAGTTTGTTGATCAGTTAGTAATGGAAACACTGTAAAGTTGGGAGCTAATCCAGGGGTACCTGGATGTCCTTATTTTAGCCCTCGTTTGAATCTTAGATATCACAATCTTATGCATCTTCCTGTTGACTAACTTGTCAATAAACGATTTGGTCAATGGAATGCTAATAAGATCAAGATCATATTTCATACTAGTGATGCATCACAAATTCTTCGTCTCCCCTTCCAAATGTTGTTTCTCGTGACTCCTTGAATTGGTGCCCACACAAATCGGGGAAATTTTCAATTAAATCTGCAACGAGAACTACTTTTGACAGTTAACCTCAAGCCCGTAATGCACAAGGCTATCTCTTCGTATGGAAGAGATGGTGGAAATTGAAGCTGTTGCCTAGATTTCATTTTCTTTGGTGGAAAATAGGTCATGACATTCTTCCTATTAAAGTCAACCTTCAAAAAAGAATATATCTGTGAACACATCATGTTTGTTATGCCTACATGATTCATAATCAATAATGCATCTAATTAAACAATGTTCATTTACAAGGGCTATCTTGTTTGCATTTTTGCATATTAGACCATCTGAACCTGGCTTCTCAAGTGCTATGAAGTTTATCATATTGTGATTATGTGAATAAAGGTCTTACGCCTCTTAAATATAAAGTTTTGAAAGGTTTTTTGACCCTTGAAACAATCAGGAAGCATAAAAATTATATGTTGCTAGCCCGATTTACTCTAAAATTTATGATTTAAGTCAGAGTTTTATAGTCAGAATTGATTATAAAAATCTCGTTTATAGTGTCTCTCTTCTAAATATACTTACCTCCGAGAATGGAAGCTATGGACCTTGTTTGATAGGTCTTCAAATTTGGGATGATGGTAAATTCTATATAAGTTGGTTTATTAGGGGAGAGTTGGGGAAAAAAATATTCGGTGATATTTTGATAATTAAAAATTAATTCGATTATGACTCAATGAAAAATATTAATTAATTTTAAATAATTTTAAAAAATCCAAAAAATAATATAAAATATAATACAAATCATAACATAAAAAATGATATATTTTATAAATAATAACCTATTGATTTTGACCAATTTAAGTAAATCAATTTTTATCTAATTATTAATGAATCAGTTTGATTCAATAACTATTTTTCAATCTTATTTAACATCTAATTCTGATTTTTACAGGTATGCCTTCAACTTCAAATTGCTCCTCTCCTTCTTACGCTTCTTCTCTTCTCTGTCAATTAGACATGAAGACATTGAGGGTCCCCTCGTCCTGCCTCTTGACCCAAAATAGAGGTCCTGCTCGTGGGTGTTGTTCCCTCGGAATACTCTCCATGTATCATATAATGAAAAGGTCTGTTCCAAGGTCGAAACAGTGAAGCAAGGAAGAGGAAGGATTGTGAAGAGTGGCTAGGGTGGAATCATCAGAGGCGTGTTGAAATCACACAGACCCAAACAGTGAAGGGTGGCTGGGGTGGAATCAGAAGCATCAAGAAACAATATATCACGGTTCCTCAAATGGGAGCTTCCTTTCACTATTTTCAATGCTTCGTTTCCATTGGCACCAAGAACTTTGAAGAGGATGTTTGTGAAGATCTTCTTTTCGGGCTCTACAATCAGAGGTACGGCATGAGGCATGCAGAATTTGGTGTCAATAACTGGGACTTTGTTCTCCTCTATTGCAGATAGCAACTCAGGTATTGGAAAGCAGAGCTGGTTATACAACGGGGCCAAAGGAATCTCTCAGAAAAAATAAATGATGAATGCAAAGTGCAAACTTGAAAATTTATGATTATGAACTTAGAGGTTTATGGTTGATATATAATGTAGGAGTATTTAGACATGGTGCAACCAAGAAATGCCGAGTTTGCTTTTAACCTTCAAACAATTAACGATGGCCATCTATGTACTTATCTGTGTAGTAACAAGGAACTGCCTTGTTGAGCTTGATTTTGCATCATTATTGATTTCTGTAGAGGTCTTTTATTGATCCTTTGACGAAGAAGAATATATGGTTACGAGTAAATTAGTTATTGAGCCTGGTATACATAAACTACACTGTACATAGCTTACATCAACTATACTTTTTATTTCGAATAATTTAATGAGGGTGTGGGGGATAGGGGTGGGTTGGAGCGGCCGCGCAGGAGGGGGGGTTGGGGAGAAAATGGTCAGTGGCATCCTTTAATTAAAAGTTAATTTAATTTTGACTCGAGTAAAAAATAATAACTTATTTTAAATAATTTTAAAAAAATTAAAAAAATATAAAAATATTATAAAATATAATACACACCGTGACATTAAAATAATATATTTATAACTAATAATCTATTAATTTTATCTGATTTAAGTAAATTAATTTTTGTCTAAATCAGTCTGATCTAATGATTCTCTTTTTGATCCAACTGCACGTCTAATTCACATTTTTATAACTAAAATAGAATTAAAAAAATAAAAAATATTTATGTACAAATAACCCATAAAAGATAAGAGTTCGAGAATTAGCTCCAAAGATGACATTTGATAATCTTTCACTCTCATATCCGTCATTTTCATCATCCTCTTGCAAATAAACCCTCGTATTCGTATACCCTCACCCCGTCAGAATTTATCCCAGCCGCCCGACTTCCAACTGCGCTCGCCGGCTTCGTCTCCGACTTCTCCGGCGGGTTTATCGGCGGCGGCGAGGGGCGGCGGAGATGGGGAACAACAAGGAGGACGACGGCGAAAACCAGGCGGCGCTCGATTTGTTCCTGAAGATCGGGCTCGACGAGCGGACGGCGCGCAACACGCTTGCCAACGCCAAGGTCACCGCGAGCCTGACCGCCGTCATCCGCGAGGTGAGGGCTCTGAGCCGTTCTTTCTGAGTTTCGAGTTTTCTGGGTGTTTGATTTGGAGTGTTGGATTCCCGTCTTTTTTGTTGAGAGGAGGCATTTTTATTGTTGCTTCCGGCTTATCTTTGATATGATATTTTGTTGATGTTCTCCGAATAAAATGCTATGTTATATTGCAATCTGCTCGATTCCATTTTAATAATTTTTTGTAAGTGTCAAGTGGGAAGGTGTGTTTCCCAATGAATTTTGTCGGGCCTGTGTGTGTTTTGTATTCTGATAATGCTATGTTTTTGTTGGCGATCGGAAATTAATTAGGCGAAATGCGGCGTCGTAGTGATTTTTTTATGTATATTTGAACATTTTCAAACTGCAAGAGTTTACTATCGTAATAGACTGCTTGGAACGTTTGTGGTGTTTGATTTGTCTGTTGGGTTATGCATGTTGCTGTATACTTGTGGGGTAGTTACTTTGTGACATGCTGATGTTTGTTATATTTTTGCAGGCTGGAGTAGATAATGGATGCAGCAAGGCTGTTGGGAATCTTATCTACATGGTTTTGTCTCTATGTTGAAAAAATGTTTTTTTATAAAAAATCAAATAGAAAATGATTATTAGCTTCATTTGCTGCTTAGTTGTTCCTCCAGAAGTCAATCATCCAATGAAATCTATCCCATAGCTTGAATCTTCAACTTATTTTTCCTTTTCTAGGGTGTTGTTGCGTACTGATGCTTCTATTTTATTCTTTGCATGTTTTTGCATCATCATTGTGAATGCCATAGCAACCATTTTGTGATACAAGATTCATGCTGCCATTCTCAGCCTATCTGGGATAAAGTGTTAGATTATAAAAATGACAGTCATTCTCTTTCTCTGTACAATTTAATTATATGTTGATTTGATTTTGAACACTTTTACAGGTTGCTACTAAGTATCCAGTCAATGCTCTTGTGCATCGGCCTGATTTGCTACAATATATTGTCTTATCAAAGGTAGAGTTGATATATTTAGTGACTGCATGTTACGTCTTGTACAATTAAAGCTCATAATATTCTGATCTTGTGCTCAAGGAGAAAATGTGTCATATTATATTCTGATCATGTTCTCAAGGAGAAAATGTGTCATATTATATTCTGATCATGAGCTCAAGAAGAAAATGTGTCATATGTCTATTGTTTTAGAAATTAGAAGTATATGTAAAAACTACCGTCCCCTGGTTTGTATGAATTTATAATTACTAACTTTGCGGGGTATCTTGGCAGATAAAAAACACGACTCAGTTAGAGGCAGCACTGGCTTTCTTATCCAACATTGGCTCAGAGAAATATTTGCCAAGGGACTTTGAAGAAGCTTGTGGAGTAGGTATGCTTTTCAACAGACTTTCAGCTGAGTCAAGCAGTGTGTAATGTAGAGTTAGTTTAGGATTGTTTAACTTTGTGATCACCTATACCTATGTGTTATAGTTCTGAGAGTCCATTTGTGCATCAGTTTGTTTACATTGGGTACTTTATTGATTTCTTGTTTGAGAGATTCATACATTAATCATTACTAATTTCTTTTGTTGTTGTCCTTCTACACAGCTTATCTTCAACTATTATCTGTTTTTGAGGTTTTATGCAGTTGATCGTTTTTTTTTTTTTGAGCAGGCTTAATCGTTACACTTGAACAGATTGTAACCTCTGTGGATGAGGTTATAGATGAGAACAAAGATGCAATATTGGGGCAGCGCTACAGAATTAATGGTCTTACTTGATCCTGTCACTTTCTAATGTCTATTGTGTACTTTATAACATGTGTTTGGAGTGGGTATATGTACCTCGTTACAGAGGATAAATGCCATCATTTATCAGTGTGGAACCAATTTCTCTATGCTTTGATGTTTTAGCAATTATGTTTACAAAATATGGTCAATCGTGTAGAAAAATTTATCATACTTTCCAAAATTTCCAGTTGTAATCTATTTAGATATTTAGAATTCTGATAGGGCCCTTAAAGAATTTGCTCAACATTCTTCCAATAAAGAAGATCCCTTAAACCAACTAAATGTGAGTTGTGATTAGAGTAGCAATAAATCATCGTGTTGCAGTTTTGCACAAGATTAGGTGAGGTTTTTGGAGCTATTACTGTGTTGCAGTATGCTGCTGGCATCTATTGGGGAAAAGTCACTTCTCTGTTTCTGGTTTTTTACTAACATTTTCTTTGGCTTTTTAGTTGGCAACTTGTGTGGACAAGTTCGAAAGAAGCAGCCATGGGCAGATGCAAAAATAGTCAAGGTAGTACTGTTGGCCAGCCAATATATAGTGTTTTTCCATTGTCAAACTTCTTGGCTGCAAACTCTTTTATTTTTTACTTTTTCTTTCATTATGCTGGCTGTCTCTCTCATTTTCTTCCATTCCTTTCATGCATAGTGGATTGGAACTGCAATCTGTCTTGGAATTTAGATTGGCAAATTTGCAATACTTGTTATTGCTTTCGTGAAATATTTGTGACCATAACTATTGATGAGGTTATCATATTTTAGCCCGTTCAGATGGTTTTTGTCCTTAATTATATCTGAATAAGAAAATTGGCGTGTTCCATCTTTATGTGCCTGAAAGTAGTCCATATCCATCTTTCCTACCAAAAGGCATTTTCTTTTAAACATTGTACAGGAAGATGTAATCAGATTGTTTTAGTGTAATAATGTGGTCTTCCACGTGCTCGTTTGTGATGAATTTTTGCTTCTGCTGGCCTCTTCACAGCAAGTGATTGATGAGAAAATGCACAGTTTACTTGGCGATCGAACTGCTGCAGATGATGAAAAACCAGTGAAAAAGAAAAGGAAAAACCTGCAAAAGTTGAGGTGTGTTTTAGGTGACTTACTGACTTTTTTTCCTGGGATTTTGAATCTTATTTCTCCTACTTGTATATAATTCTTTGTAGGATAAAGCTAAGGCAGTGGACTCTATACCAGCACAAACTCCCGAGGAGGACATTAATCCTTTTGGCATTTTCCCTCAACCTGAGGAAAATTTTAAGGTAATTGCTTTTGAAATGTTTATGCATTTTTTTTGCATTAATTTTCTACTTTGACATGGATTTGAGATGTATTGGCTTTTTTTTTCTATGATTATGTTTGCTTAAGCATCTATCTAATGTCAATACACAAATTTAGTTTCAATTTTTTTGACCATTTGCAGGTACATACTGAGATATGTTTCAGTGATGGGAAAATATGGAGGCCACATAATAGCAAGGAAAAACTTGAAAAACACTTTAAAGTGACAAATTGTAAAGTTTTTACTAGGTTCCCCCCAGAGCCGAATGGGTATTTGCATATTGTTCATGCTAAGGTAATTTTTTCCCCAAAGAAGGCTATGTAATTGAAGTTATATTAGAGTTCTGATCTGATGTGAATGTGGCAGGCTATGTTCGTGGATTTTGGCCTGGCAAAAGACAGAGATGGTTGTTGCTATCTGAGGTTTGCTCTTCTTAACAAACCATGTTTTTTTTCTTTTTCTTTTTTCTTTCTCCTTTTCATAGTGAGTGTAAGATAGTTGGGGTACCAAATATCAAGCTGGGGATTGGTATTCTTTTCAATGAGTTTTGTTCAGAAGAAATTTCTCAATTATCCATTATCTGGTCTTGTAGATTTGATGACACAAACCCTGAAGCGGAGAAGGAGGAATACATTGATCATATTAAAGAAATAGTTCAATGGATGGGTTGGTCACCTTTCAAGGTATGTTTCTGACCATTATCTTAACTATCAGTTGTCAAGATTATGCTATGCAATTATCTTTGTTGTCACCAGTGATGTAATATATTTTAATATTATGATTCATGTGTGTGACCATTTTTTGGATGACTGAAACAGAATTGTTCTTTGGAAAATTAGCTTTAGTGAGGATGGGTAAATGTCTTCGGATTGATTCACATGTTTTCTGGATTCTGAAAATTCTTTTCCTAAGAGTCTTCACTGGATAAATAAAATGCTTAAACAATACCACAGAACAGAACACAAATCTATGGAAGGGAGGGATTTGTTGTGATGGCTTTGAAATTTTGTAAGGTTCTTTTGTATGCTCAGAGATGATCGAATCAAGTAGTTAAGAAGTTTAAAACTTTGTACATGTTTAAACAGGTCACTTATACAAGTGATTACTTTGAAGACTTGTATAATCTTGCTGTGGAGCTAATTCGGAGGGGCCATGCGTATGTCGATCACCAGGTAATGTAATCTTTGAATTTATATATGGTATATACTCATTTCATGTGCTGCTGTAATTGCTTGGATTATTTTGTCAATGATATTGTTGGCTAGATAAATTGGTGGAATGTGGTTGCTTATTCCCTGAGATTGTTTTTAGCTACCTGAAGAGATAAAAGAATACAGAGAAAAAAAGATGAATAGTCCATGGAGGGATAGGCCAATTGAAGAATCATTGAAGCTTTTTGATGAGATGAAAAGAGGCATGATTGACGAGGGCAAGGCAACTCTTAGAATGAAACAGGATATGCAGAGTGATAACTTTAATATGTACGATTTAATTGCTTATCGTATCAAGGCAAGTAAATTGTACTAAAATGATTTTTTTTTAGTCGCTCTTTTTTAATCACTCATTTGTTTATTTTTTATCTATGCAGTTTACATCTCACCCGCGATCTGGTGACAAGTGGTGTATTTATCCCAGTTATGATTATGCTCATTGCATTGTGGATTCTCTTGAAAATATCACCCATTCGGTGAGCTCTTTTTTTATGCTTTGAATCGTATGGACCTTCCCTTGTCTTATAGGACTTAGGAGTAGTCAGAATCTTCCTTTTTGCCATGGACTGGATATTGAAATTTGGAATTCTTGTCTTTATACTTTTGTGTTATTTATTGTTACTGAATACTAACTTGTTAAGGTGATTTTATGAATATTTTCCCTGTGAAGTGGCAGGGGGAGCCTTTAGCCTTGATTTGTACTAAATATTTTCTGGGTCTATCTATTTCATGCAGTTATGCACCCTGGAGTTTGAGACTCGCCGAGCCTCTTATTATTGGTTACTTGAAGCTCTTGATCTATACCATCCATATGTGTGGGAGTATTCTCGTTTGAATGTTACTAACACAGTGATGTCAAAACGCAAGGTGAAATTTTATTTGAGTTTTACCTTTTTTTGGTTAAATATTATTGCAACTTGTTTTTCACTTTGCTTTTGTCACTGGGTTTAGTTAAATCGGTTGGTGACTGAGAAGTGGGTGGATGGTTGGGATGATCCTCGTCTGATGACCTTGGCTGGTTTACGTCGCCGAGGAGTGTCTTCAACTTCAATTAATGCCTTTGTTCGAGGAATTGGAATCACTAGAAGGTAAGCATGTGGATTCATCTTCTTTTAGCTAATCCAATGTCAATCGAAATTGTGCAATCTGAACTTGGGGATCATATTTTATCATATATATATATGTTATGCGTGTGAAATGTGAATGGAGTGTAATGTCTGGCGGTTAGTACATTAACAATCTTATGAAAGGTCCAAGCCTCGTACATTCTTCCTGCTATGTATTTGAGTGTTGACATGTGTTATCATAAGTTGGAATTCATCTCTATTTTTTGCTCATGTTGTTGATTAATGTGGAAGAGGCCGAGTTGGGGCTAGACTAGTTCGAATTGAATGTCTTTCTGTGTAGTTGAGTGTTGGCAGATGTTATCATGAGTTGGTATTCATCTCTATTTTTATTCATGTTGTTGATTAATATGGAAGAGTCTGAGTTGGTGTTAGATTAGTCGGAAATGAATGTATCTTCCTGTAGCTGTAGTTAGCAGTTATTTTTGTGTTTGGACTCTAGTAAGAGTCTTTCTTTTTGGTGTATATGGAGTAATGATTTAAGATTTTAACATGTCCACTTAACCTATTGTTATTCTATCTCATGTACTAGTCTTTTTGAGCCCATCATTGTCTGGAAGTTATAATTTTTCCTTGCAGTAACTTGTGAACAATTTGCTCCTTTTGCAAAGTATGTATATCAAGACCATGATTTAACTTGCAAAGCTCACTCTCCTCCTTATTTGTCTACTTATATTTAAGCGCTGCAACATATAATGCTACTTTTGATGCACCATACATGCGTATAATGAGTCTCACCATCGGCTTTTGTTTTGAAGATTTTGGAATTTGATTTTATTTCTTTCCTTTTCCTGCAGTGATGGAAGTTTGATTCGTTTAGATCGACTGGAGTATCATGTCAGAGAAGAGCTTAACAGAACTGCTCCTCGCACTATGGTTGTGCTCCATCCTTTGAAGGTAATATTAAAGTTATTGGCTTATAGATTTTGAACACAACTATTAATGAGGTGTTTGAGCTGCTCTTTGTATTTAGGTGGTAATAACAAATCTAGTTACCACATCCGTAGAAAATTTGGATGCCAAGATGTGGCCAGATGCTCAAGCAGACGATGCATCTTCAATGTATAAGGTATTTGCACTTAATACTTGGTTTTCCTAAATATCTAAATTTAACACCATGGGTAAAAGTTTTGTTGTTAATGTTTCGTGTATGTTTTCTATTTGTCAACTTTAACTTTTCTTCAGGTTCCCTTCACAAATGTTGTTTACATTGATTGTTCTGATTTCCGGCTCAAGGATTCAAAAGATTACTTTGGGCTTGCTCCTGGAAAATCGGTCCTTTTAAGGTTAGAATATGTTGAGTCTGTTCTTGTGTGCCTTTTTCTCCAATAAAGCGTAGAGAAGTAAGCCTAAATTTACCATTTGTTTTCTAGAAAACATTTTGTGAATGGATGAACTTACATGTTTTCTTGGTGCAGGTATGCTTTTCCTATAAAGTGCACAGATGTAATCTATGAGGATGACAATGAGACCATTGCCGAGATTAGGGCTGAATATGACCCATTAAAAAAGACGAAGCCTAAGGTTTTTGTTTTCTTGTCATTGTCAATGTTGATTGATAGAATAAAAACTGAAACTTGTTTATTAACCACAGTTTTCTTATAGGGTGTTCTTCATTGGGTTGCGGAACCATCTCCTGGAGTTGAACCTCTGAAAGTTGAAGTCAGGCTATTTGATAAGTTGTTTGTTTCCGAGGTTGGCAACTCATCAACTTGATCAAATTATTGAACTATTTTCATCAAGAAAGTACTATCTTATGCATGTTATATCATGAATATTAAGGAGATCTTTTTACATTTGATATACTTCCATGATGCTTTGTATCAGAATCCTGCTGAACTGGATAACTGGCTTGCTGATCTAAATCCAAAGTCCAAAGAAGTTATTTCAAATGCATATGCTGTACCTTCTCTTAGTCGTGCCGTCATAGGCAACGCATATCAGTTTGAAAGGCTTGGTATGCATTTAATTTCTCATGTGAATTGTCAAATGTGCCATCCTGGGTTCTGGGGAGGTGTCATTCTTATTCAATTATTATGTGTTGGTTATATGTCTACAGTTAATGAACCGTGCATTGTCTTGTTATTTGATGAAACAATTATACATCATATTCTGCATCTTCCATTTTTCTTTTTTAATCTGCAATGTTTCAATTCCTTCTAAACAAGAAATGAATTTGAATATCTAGAAAAAAAGAAAAGAGAAATACTCTATTTACTTGTTTAAAGCACCATGAGTCCTCATTGTTTTAATGTGGTCTTATATACTTCATTTTCCATCATACACTTGTGCGCCTGTCCTGATTTTATCTTGTTACACTTTCCAGGATATTTTACCGTTGATCAGGATTCAACTCCTGAGAAACTGATTTTCAACCGAACTGTAACTCTTAGAGATTCTTATGTGAAGGCAGGGCAAAGGTAGATGCAAGATACATCTTATATATTGTGATGTACAGTTCCATACTTCAGTTGAAGCAAAGGAAAAATGAATGGTAAGTTTACAGTATTCTTGGTATCATTAGGTATACATCACGCTTTGTGTCTACTATATTTGCCGCTTCATCGAATATAAATTGTATGAACGTTTAATTATGTACCGAGCTGTGCATAGCTCCAATCTTATAAGTTATAACCTCCCCAATTTACTATGTTCAAAGGCTGGAGTCTTTTGATTGGTGTATGTACAAGACCATTGTTTTATTTGCTGAGATGTATACTTTCAATCTACTTAGAATGACACTATCACTGTAATCAATGGTTGTTTCTTCTTTTAAAGTTACACTCAAGGAAACTCCACATTCATTGCTTCTGGTAATGCCTGGACAACTTGGCACGTTTTTTACTTTTGAATCGAGGATGTCTTTTTCTTGAAGTTGCTCTTAAGTTGTAGGTTGTTTTTTTGCTTCATACTCCTGGAGAACCAGTTTGATTGCTGCTAATTGTAGCTGGCTAATTATGAAGTGTCATAAAGCCATGGTTGTGTACGTTAAGGGCATGGTTTTGTCTAGACTTAGCCCATTGATGAAGAAGATAGAGCAGCGTACCTGGTGTAATATGCTCATGTATAATGTATTGATATGGGAGAGACCCCACGTTTGTTTTGCACTGATAAATATGCTGATCGCATTGTTTCTGATAAGGTGATGTCATTGGCAGATGCAAATATTCTTCGTCACGAGGGGGATGTACTTGCGTCTATTTCTTTCTCATTTTTATGAGTCGCCATCTTTCTACTGTTTCTCCATTACGGTCTTCAAATTTCAATGTCAATCAAGAGAGCTGTCTTTAAGCAGAATTTCTTTGTACGGTTTATAATCAAATTTGAATTTTTCTACTTACCTTTTCTTAGCAAGGTGGCTGGGTCTTGGAGGGTGAAAGGAGTCGATGATCAAGCTGGAAGCAAAATTATGCATCTATCTAGTTTGAGAGGACTGGCGTTTCCCTTTTTCCGCCCACATCATGCTAAGTTGGGACTGGGGATGTGCAGCATCACATTCCATCATTCTACGTGATCTGAAGCATATCAAATTTCATATCATAAAAATTCCCATCCTTCTTCATAGACGTTCTTTTCAGCTTCGCTCTGTCCTTTTTAAGCATATTACAAATTTGTTAATCAAATCCTTTTGCAATTGCGTCGGAATTTCTACGTTTTTAAGGTTCGCGCGCCCATGCTAATGAAGGGGATGATGGCACGCCCACATATTTTCAACTGGCTTTTTCTTTGCAACTGCACTAGGGTGCCTTCCCTAACAAGGAACTAGATCCGACTACTATAGTTATCATCTGCGGAATATTTACTACAGCAGCTATTTTAATAGATCCTACTACTACAGTTATGCTCTCTTATCAAAAAGAAAAAGCTCACATCCAAGGACTGACGTGCGAGGTCGATGCCCTTCCTCAACAACCTCCTTTTATATGGAAAGCTACAACACTCGGTGCTACTCCTTAAAAATCACATCAGAAAAATTCAAATCTATCCCACTTCAATCGGCCTGTGAGGCGCTGCAAGTCCCACGTTTCAACATCTGTGTTTCTGTGGCATTTATATTTGATACTTCCACAAAGGGAGGGCCTCCTCAATCAACGTAAATTGATGTTATCGTTATGTGCTTGACTCCCCGGTTAATGGGCAGTCTCTTCTCTCCAACGCAAGCTTTGGTCAAGAACCGAAGGTCCGTTCACGCCTCAATTTGACAAAGATATATAGGTGAATGATGCATTGAAATCTATCCCATCTCACTCACAACTTTAGCCCCTCCATTAAATCTCAGCTTCTTTTGTTAGCTTGGGCCAGTTTAGTGGAAGATGATCACCTGGGATAAGGTGCTTGAGAATGACCTTTAGCCTTATATATCTGTAAATCTGATCCTTAAAGCTATTCTCTTAAAGCGTATTTGAGCCCCTCTCTTGTTTGGTGGTAGGAAGTTGAAAATGAACACTTGTGGGTATGTGTTGTCAAAACTCGTTTGGAAAGTGACAACTAGAAAGGTCTTGTCATTGGACTTCTGGTAATTTGAGTAATCATAGTATCAACATTCATGAAGGTCATTTATGTATGAAATAAGAGTCAACTTTACAATATTTAACATGAAAGCATCCATGGTTAAACCCACGTCTAGGGAAGAAGGAAGTCAAAGCTTCTCGTTTGCAAGAACAATTTAAACAGTTGTTCAATCTTGATGATTGTACATGCAGTTCTCTGTTTATACCTCCCTTTGGACACAAGAAGCCATGAGGTGTCCATGACTCCATATCAACCTTGTTAATTAAACGTGCAGATTGTACCTCTCTTCTATGGTAGTACTCTAATTAATTAGAAGTGAAAAATTGAACTTATGTATCAATCTTAGAGTTTGGGCTTATATATCTACAACTTATTATCTATCATACCCACAAATGGTACTGAATATATAATAGAAGTCATGATAAGAGAAGCTTCAAAGAAGTTAATTAGTACTTCAAAGCACACAACCTTTTTCTTTTCTACATCAACAAGCATCATTTCAATTGATGTAATAAACACAGCTTTTTTCTCTTAGCATTGCGCCACTTGCCATGAAAGCAACATTACTAGTCACCATTGCAGGAAAGTAGGTTTGAGTGCAGCTAGCACTTGTTGACTCTTTTACAGGAAATTAAGCGTGCAGCGGTTAAGACTTATGAAATATACATACATTTATATATATATATATAGGGTACTAATTTTCAACTATACTGACCTCAAGAGCTTCCATATGTGGATAATCTCAAATAAATATAAACTTGCGTGCTAGTATTTTAAAGAATACACAGTACCCATATTTAATATGTAAGTACTAATATTGGTGCAGACTTCAAACTTAAGAAACATACACTATACCTAATCCACCAAGACAGCTAGTAGAATGCAGTTTCAACTGCAACTAGCATAGCTCTGAATGTCATTTCTTGATAGGAGTAATTTCAATTAGTACTCGATCCCATGCCTGGTGCAATGCCGAAGTATTGGATTGAAATCACATTCATTAATTTTTAATTTTAATAGAAAACAATTATGAGCATAGTGACATGAACTGTAATTCGCTGCTTTATTTACGTCTTTAAAATTTATTTTAATTAAATATAAAAAGTTGTAATATTGATAATTTTTCCCCTCTTTAATATTAACTCGTAGAGTCAAATAAAAACAATGATACAACCAATGACTATTAGAAGCTGATACAGAAAGGCATGAAATTAATATGGCAAGATCGGAAAATATTTAGAGTTTATATAATATATAGAGTTTTTTGACCATTAAGTTGCATGAAATATTAGTTGATTCTGGGCACTAATTAACTTTACTTCAACATTTGGTGAACTACATTATATTAATTCAATTTAGCTTCTCAAAGACAAATTAATTAAAAAGAGAAGAAAAGATATAAAAGGTCGACAAATACGTACAATTTATAATACTGGATTGAAAAATCAACATGCTATCTTCTCCCGAGCAAGTACTTGCATTGAAAACAAATTATGTGATCTTGTATACCAATTCCAACACACGAACGTACTACGTACACAAGCAAGCATTGAAAACGTGGTTCAAACTTGCAACCTCATGATCTGGTCGTCTTGATCAAAAGTCATCCAATCGCTCTCACCCAAGTAGCAATCCAGCTCTGGTCCATCTTCAACATGGATCGCCGACCCAGACGTCGCAAGACCCAAATTGCGAGTACACGTAAATTGATCGAAAGCAGGTGTCGGTTGATCCCAAGTAGCGCCGGCCACATGGTGAGCGGCTTCTATAAAAGGGTCGTAAGCCAAGTTATTGCTTGAAGCAGTACAACTCCTTGCCGACATTTCTGACATTTCAAGAACTTGGGCGGGGCCCATTTGGCTGCTACTCGCCATCGTATGATTTCCATATTGGTGAGATTCGGTGATGGGTATGTTGTTGTCATTCATGTTGATGGGAGATGATTGTTGGAGAAGGGGTGGCGCTATGAGGTTGAGCTGGCTGGAAAAAGAAGAAGAAGATTGCATTTGATGAAGCAGCCTTGGCATCCAAAGTAAGCGAACGGTGTCTCGGAACCTTGCGCTGTTGGCGTCAATCTTTAGCTGTCGAGCTTGCTTTTGGACCCTGGTTCGCCAATAGTTCTTTATCTCGTTGTCAGTTCTTCCTGGAAGGTGTTGTGCAATCTTAGACCACCTGAGCAGTACCCAGATGGTAATTAATTATCAGATGATTGAGCTATATATATATATATGAACAGCGGAAACTAAATCTTGTTAATTTTTCGGAAAAAGAGGTGTAGACTGTAGTACTCACTACTGTACATCATGCAACAAGGATCCTTAAGAGCACGCAAATATAGGCATACAGAATCACTTTTTGTCCTAGATTGAAACAGACTTGACCATTATAAGATAGTAAGGTCGTGGATGTCCCAAGAAAACTTCCGGATTCAAGTACTTGGACTGCGGAACTTTATGCTCTGTGGGGGCTGTTTACTGTGGATTGAGATGTGAATTGCGATGGACAGTGAATGATAAAGAAGCCACATCAGTGCTGCCCACAGTATTCCATGGCAGGTTGGTATGGGGATTGATTTTGGGTGCAATTGAATGATACTAAAACTAAAGAAACTGCAACGATGATTTTGGATGCAATTGCATGATACTAAAACTAAAGAAACTGCAACGATGATTTTGGGTGCAATTGCATGATACTAAAACTAAAGAAACTGCAACAAAGTCCATTGATTGTTTACCTGTTTCCCCACCTTGAGTGGAGTTCAAGAATCAAAAGCTGCTCTTGGGGACTAAGGTTTCCCCTTTTCACATCCGGCTTCAAGTAGTTTAGCCATCTTAGCCTTGCACTCTTGCCAGTTCTTCTCAATCCTGAACATGGGATAACATTGAGCATTTTAAGATAGCTTTTATTTAGTTGAACAGTTTCATGAAAAAGAGAAGCTTATGAACTTGTAAGTTAAACCTGAGGATCTAGCAAGCAGATTCCACCGGCCTTCTCCATGACATGCAATGTAATGAAGGAGGAGCCTATCTTCTTCAAGAGTCCACGGCCCTTTCCTCACCTCAGATTCTTCACTAGCCATTACCTTATCTTTTTCTTTCCTACTTCAAAGAAGTCTTGCAAGGTAGAGCAGCAAGCAGCATGGGTGGTAGAAACACAGTTGATTCTTTATATATATAGAGATCATTATTGCATAAAAGAGCGGCTCAAATGTAAAGTGCCCACAAATTGAGTTCCCACACCGGCCATATATTTGTGAAGTGAAAAATGGAATTTGTCCCGAGTTGGCCGTCATACATCGTGGTACCTCAATCAAAGAGAGACGTCTACTTCTTTGAAAAGGATATCCGGGTTCTATGGTGATCACTCTTCTACAAATCTACCATTTTTTGTGGATTCTCTTCTCAAAACGAAGCGTGTTTGACTAGAAGAAGATATCACTCAGACTAGCTAGCTAGTTGCAATTAAATCTGACTTTTTTTGGGTGTTATCTCAATCTATCTGTTATTAAATCAGTAAACTAAATGTTGTCACAACCTTCTTGTTGTTGGGTTTCAATATCAAATCCCATATTTCAGTCTTCTACCGGTAAGTGGTAACTTATAACAGTTGAAGATGGAGAATTTTATGTACCATCTTTTGGTATGACATTGTGTTAGGTCCCCATTCCCAATCTGGTCCCAAGGTTGTAAGCACCCAGATATGGTTGATGGGTTACATTTGATTTTACCAGAGTTGTCAGTCTTACCATGTTCTACAGGAAGTTATTCATTTTTTCCTCACCTATCTGAGAGAGATTTGAGCATGTGAGATTGCTTGGGTTGCACAGCTTCCTATAATTCACCTATAATTGACCTTATACAGACCTTCTATAACCAAACCTTTGGAGTCAGTAATACCCAGGTTGGTTGTGTCTGAGAACAGGGATCAAGTCAGCAGGAGAGACCAATCAAGCAGTCAGTTTGAATTGTTGAAGGCAAATATCATTGTTTTGTGTCATAGAATTAAGTTGGCAACTACTGCACGTTTAAACCTTTGGAGTTAGTAATACCCAGGTTGGTTGTGTCTGAGAACCGGGATCAAGTCAGTAGGAGAGACCTATCAACCAGTCAGTTTGAATTGTTGAAGGCAACTATCATTGTTTTGCTTTCTCGTGAAGTCATACACAGAACTGTATTATAAACCAAACTATGTGAAAAGTCCTATGATCCTATCGTCACCATTGAAAACAGCTTACATGCTTAAAAGTTTGAGAAGGGTGTCAACAAATCAACCTTTGCGGCTCTCAAGTGTTGTCAATCTACAAGTAAGATAAATAACAATATAAACATTCATCTAAGGATGAAAGCAAACAATAGTCGCCACGTTATAATGACCACAACAACAATTTGCTCAAAAATACCACACAATTTTTATGTTTTGGTGTTCCATTTGTTTGACAGCGACATAATGACCAATGGGTAGGGATGGAACATAGAGGAAAACTAGAATAACATACAGTCGTGCATCTTATTTCATAACAAGTTGGTCAAGAGACTGTTTGATGGCTTAAATTTTCCAGCCACGATAGCAAGAATCGGGCTCCTCTTTCCCAGGAAAGGTCAAGCATCATGTCATGTGCTATTCCTTCTATACAGACCGGTGAAACTCCGTAAAATTTTGCTGTTTCATTGAGACCTTTAGAATCCTGCAAGTAATAGTTTAGAGGTAGTCTTTGTACATTTCCATAAATATATGAGAATAGGTTTGCTTATCACTAAGTTGAAAGTATCAGCGAAAATTGGAAAAGTAGCCATTCCAAAAAAATCAGATTGACAGTGGCACTTACTTGTTTCAAATGACCAAATATCACAAATGAGCTTATAAGAATCGCGGTTTTTAAAATGGACAAGGCACCACTAACTCACCACTATAAAGTCATCACTAGCACCTAATACAAGTATGGGTATGAGATCATTGGGAACTGAAGGTGGAGGCAGTGATGCATTAAGCTTCCTAAGATCAAATAATGGCAGCCTGGAACTTTCTTTCATCAGCTCTTGATAACTGCAAAATATACTGGAAATTAAGCTGCTACTTAAATACAAAGAGCATATTTTTTTAAAAATAAATGAATTTTTTTTTCATACTAACACTGTGCAACTTAATAAAAAATCATGTCTGCTTGTGTCTCTTTCTATACTTACTAAATTTTTATTGTTGCATGCCGAGAATTCCCCTCACATTTGTGTGTAGATTCCCATATAGCTTTTGAACTTAAAGTGCTAGATTAGGATCATGTAATTAACTAAATGAAGTGTCACGTTTTATTTTATTTTTTTTATAAAAAAAAACAGAGAGCAATTTACATAATCTTACTCTAAGAATAAAAATTAATGATATCCAAATTGAAGTTAGGTAAATAAAAATTTATTGTGATGCAGAAGAAGTTGGTAATAACTTATAAGTCCATACGGTGCTGCCTCTCAGATGAATACTTCTAATACTATTACTATCGCAATGAAAAAAAAAAATTCAAAACAAACCGTTGCACAATGGAATCCTCTAGGCCTGCCGAAAAAAATGTTTCCTTACATAGAGACAAAGAATTTGCAAAACCTTTCGCAGCCAAGCTGATGGTTACCTGATAGACTAAGAAATAACGTTCAAATATACCGTACATTAAAGTAATGGGACAAGCATGGGAGCTGCTTTGAGAGAGAAACTTGTACTAGACCCCTATCCAAGAAAAGTTCTACTAGGCATATGTGCACACTGTGTATGTAAACTAGAGGCCAAGCTTCTCAATCAAACCAATTTCCGCTTACCGCTAAGCAGATACCAAAGGAAAGAATCCAAAAATGATTGCTGCCACATGGCACAAAAGGAGTTAACGCTTTCCATCCCGGTATGTTTGAGTAACCAAATACAGCATGTACTACCCATGAGCATACGAAAACAATACCTTGTGAAGCAGCGAGTGGCTTTGATAGCAAATAGCGCCAGACCGAGTCCACTTAACAAATCCAAAGCAAGGTGTTAATATATTTTTAAGAAAGATGTATCGAAGATAGACTTTGAATTTGAGAGCAGATGGTAGACTGCCCATTTTGAGGGAGGCACGGATACAGATGAGAACTGCTCCTGCAAGTAGTGGGTATTTTTCTTTCAGCATCTGCAATGGTGCCAAAACATCATTACACTGTGGCGTTCGGAAACAATGATGATGGAGTGAGAATGGACTGGGAAGATTTTTAGAAAATAATTTGCATTGAGTGACCATATTTGGAATGTGGGACTGAACAATTAAGATCCCCCAAAAGAGTCTCCAATCAGAACATTTGGTGCGACAATTCAAGTTCTTTATGGATGAAATCAGCAATATCCGAAGCGTGAGTCTACTGCAAGTTTGAGAAAGAATAAGGATCATGTAATCGAGAAAGATGCAAAGAAAAGAAAAAACAAAATAAGTAGAGTAACGAACAACTCAGAAGGGCATAAGAAGTACCCGCAGAAGTACCAGCTTCCGCTTTCCCTAAAGGAGTATCGCTTTCACCCTATACAGGAGAAATGAGCAAACAAAAGACATGAAAGCGCACGCAATATAAAGGTATCCAGACCGATGCATCACTAAAACATGGCAGCAAAGTTCATCTTCAAACCTCTATTCATCAAAGTTGCAAAATGTCAAAGATAACTATCGTGGAAGCATGTTAAATGTCTCTCCATCTATCACTTTAAACCAAGAATAAAAAAGAGTTCACACTCACATTCATGGACTTGCAGATACATTACCAATCGAGAAAAAGGTGGCATCAAATTGTAATTTGTAAGTGGCCTGTACAGATTTTGTAAAAGCACACAACACGGGAGTACTAATGCTGGGCTTCCTTTATAGCCTATACCAAGTATTCAGAGACTTCACTTCCAAATGCAACTCAGAACAACGAGAAACAACAACGCCAATTCAAATAAAAAAAATCAAAGAAGAACAGGCATTCTCCCCCCCTCTCTGGCACAGTTCAATGAGCAACAAAATCAACAAAAGAAATCTAGATAAGAAGCATCTAACAGGAAAAAAACAATAGTAGTTTCACCATGAGATTTACCTTCGCTTGCCAAAACAACTTCTAGAGAACCAGAATCATTTAAAGCACAAAGAAGACCGACATTTCTCTACACTGCTCATTCAATATCATCACCATCGGAAGCAACATCTCAATGATTCAAAGAAAGAAAGAAAAGACAGAGGATTAGCCCGTAAGAGTTACCTGGCCGAGCAAACTGAGGGCGTAAGCAATCATACCCAAACTCGGAGAAGAAGGGCGGCTAATGCGGCGCCCAGCACCAAGCCGCATGGAAGCTACCATGCACAAAAACCAGAGGCGGCTTCGTCATGGCCGGCCCGCTCGTCTTCAAGCGGCCTTTTTGGGAGATGACCTCCATCTCCAGACCAGACGCGGCAGGCGGTGGAAGTAGCGGGACTGGAGCATGGTCTGGCTGGAAGCGAAGCCGCGAGCCAGAGCGGAGAAAGCACGGACCTTTTCGCCATCTGAGGTGGCCGGAAGAGTGGTAGAGCAGGAGCAGGGGAAGCCATGGCCGGTCCTCAAGAGTGAGATGCCTTTGGAGCTTTCAAGGTGAAGTGGTTAATACAGTTGCTAATAGATTTGAATATGATTAAATTATTAATCTTATCTTATGTCCTAATATACATTTTTAATCCTCTTATTCTCAAAGTAAAGATTCAATTAAATGCAGTGCTCAACTAAAAATTTCCGCTTGTTTTTAAGCACGATATTTAATTGGTTCTTCCATAAGTTGTAGTCTTTGCAAAAGACAAAGTGCTCCACCTCAACTCGATTAAGCTTTGATCAAGGTTTAACTCTGTTTAAATGCTTGAATTAAGGGGTTCTCCGAGGTTATAATTCACACATATCAGCTTTATGAGGATTTGAAAACATGACGAGCCTTATGTGTTGACTAAGGAACTTCGTACCCAAAATCCATTTGGGTCAAAGCATGAATCAATTGTGAAAACTAATAGCAAAGAGTTTATATGTTCCTTAAAACTCAATTTGCAAAGACTATAATACATCATCAAATAGTTTGAACTTTAAAGACAACATAGAAGAAAGTAATGTTGAGCTCTAATCCAGGCTTTGCCGGGGGGACTACTCTTGCTTCTTTCGCACCTCTTCAATAGCCACAGTTCAACTTGGATCTTCGAGTTGTTGTATTCGTAGACCATAAGAACTGCACAACGATTTTTTGGATGGTGTTTCTCGTTGTATTTGTCCAACGTTCGCTTTGAATGAGAAAGGGAAATCTTGAAATGAAGAAGGGCAAGATAATCAATCTGTTGATGCTAACAGGAGAGGTTAATGAATTTGCTGACAAGTGAAACGGCCAATCTTCTGCAAATCATCATAAACATCTAGAAGAGTGCGATTCAATCTGTTAGGTGCTGATGATCTCTACCATTAAGAAACAGAAATCTTCTTACTGTCCCCTTTCAGAAAAATCTTGCATAAATCTTTCACCGGCTCGGGGTTCACTCTGTTCTCCTTAAAGCTCTGAATAGCTTCGCTGGCCACCTCCACCTGTAATTTGTAACACAATATGTTAAAATCAGACAATTAATTATAAGTCAAATAATTCAGCGAGGCAAGAAAGGCATGGCTCAAACAATTTACATGAGTAGAAGGTCAGAAGAAAAAAGGCAGAGGACAGGAAGAAAATCATCTTACACTTATAGCATTCGAGGATAGACGACTCTGTATAATGTCAACCATGATATCTTCGGAGAATTCGGGGTGACATTGCATTGCAAGAACATTCCTCCCGATTGAAAACATTTCTATGGGGTGTCTTTTC